>JAOXYF010000010.1:3111355-3123772 GCA_028565775.1 Sternarchorhynchus goeldii
CTTTCAAGCCTTTACATTTACAGCATTTGGCTGACGCTTTGATCAAAGCGATTTACAATTGGGACTGAATACATCTTGACCAGTTGAGGGTTAAGGGTTTTTGCTCAGGGGCCAACAGTGGCAACTTGGCAGAGGTGGGGTTTGAACAAGCAAACTTCTGATTACCAGTCAAGTGCCTTACGTAGTTGCACCTTTTAAATAACACACTAAGATGCACAGAAAACGACAGGCTGAAACACACCAATAAAGCAATCACAGTCCAGTATTAACTAGTAATACCTGTGAGTAATGCTAGGTTACAGGATGCCGTGAAGGTCTGTAGCTTGGCCTGTTGTGATTAACTGCACTTCAGCTGCAAATCAAGATCAGCACTGCCTTTCAAGATGTATACGTAGAACGGTCTATTTTCATAGAGACAAAATAAGAGTCCTCAGTCCTTAAGAGTCCTGAGTGTTCGGGAAAGGTGTCCAGCCCCTGCTCATGGTGGGCCAGGCTGACGGATGAATGCTGAGGTATGCAGCACTCTCTCAGTCCAGAATACCAAACAGCACGCTGCAGGAAGCACGAACAGCCTGAAGAGACCACATGAGGGACTCTGAGACACGGACGTATCGATCCCAGGAAGGGCAGGGGTGGGCGGGGGGGAGGACTGGACAGTCCTGTGCTGTCCTCTCGGCCTTCAGAGAATCCACTGAATAAAACATAAGACCCACTAACCTCTCCACCCAACCGTCCCCCACCACCTCACTGGAAGGGTGCATACATGTCCAAGGCGGAATTTAAGAGACAGAGACCAGACAGGTAGAGACGGCTCAGGGACGTGTCCCCGTCCTCTTAAATAACTTCCGGGTTTTTATACGTTTGGTCAGCAGTACCAAGCAAGTCTACTAGCAGGTCAGAGATCAGTGCTGAGCTCATTATGTTAAAGAATGCTAATTTTATTCATCATCAAAAAATGTAAAGTCAGAGGCCTAAAATATGTTTTGCGGCTGTATGAAGTAAAGTACTGAAGCACAGGAACCATTCAGGCTTACATGGACTGTAGATCCAGCACAATCTTCATGTGTGTGTAAATTAATCAGAGCATACTTGAAGATCAGATAAACTTGTTCTGTTGTCTCAGTCTCGCTGGTTTAGCTAGCGATGTGTTCATCTGATTATCTAGCGATGTATTCATCTGATTATCTAGCGATGTGTTCATCTGATTATCTAGCGATGTGTTCATCTGATTATCTAGCGGTGTTCATCTGATTATCTAGTGATGTATTCATCTGATTATCTAGCGATGTGTTCATCTGATTATCTAGCGATCTCACATAGTATTGCAGTCTTGCAGCATCTCTGTCACTACCACTAGAACCATCAACACCAACGTTGGTCTTTAAAGTGCCGTTTAATTTCACACAACCTTTTTTACTCATTTTGCTTCTGGATGCACCTGCATGGCATGGAAACAGCACATGCCTTTAGCCACTGATCTGTAAAACGGCACTTCATTAGAACTACAGATCCGTGACAGTAAAGCTTGACATGGCACAAGCTTGGCATCATGAAAATGTAAAGAAAACTAATTAGGAATGAGACATTTTGTCAAAAATATGACAAAAATTGTATTTATTAAATTAAACATTTATAAAAATCTTTAATATCAACAAGGATGAGTATGTGGTTGTAATGGCTTTTGTATTCCGTGTTCTGCTGTTTACAAAACATTCATAACAATACAGTTATTAAGTTCTAATTCTAGCAATCCTGTAACAGCGGAATCCCAGAATTAAACATCCACAATGTTAATAGGCTAAATCCAAAAAACACTGTAAGAACAGTTCTAGAGATTTTGAAGAGCACAATTAAGGATTCTGTGTTCCTATCACTATTACTAACCCTATGTAAATGCTCTTTACACTGTGCAGAGTCCTGACTGTTTGTTGCGTCTGCAGTTTTAATTCAATAGTCCGTGCATCTAGGAAAGAGCTCCAAAATGGTTGAGTAGCTACGTTTCACACTTTTATTGTGCAGTGAGAAGGTGTCTTTGCTGTATCTTTACTTCCATCAGGTAATAAATGAAAAACTGAGAATTTCAGAGCTAAGCACAAATCATTTATTTAGTCCCCATTAACCGCCTGTTACCTCCTTTGCTTTTAATGTGCTGTTAAACATGGGTTTTGCATTCCTAACATTACACAATGCCACATTCCACTCGTAAGCAACAGAAACGGGTGTGGGATCTCGTTAAGGCCATGTACCACAAAAACTACAAGAGGTACTCCATCCACAGTCTGCTGACACTGTATGACATCCATGCCTGACATGCTTTAAGGCATGACTTCACATAACCTGTCAAAGGGAATCAATTACTTCTCCCTAACACTGCCAATTACTTGGTGCTACACATGTGTGAGTACAGTATGAGCCCGTATATATATATATACTGCAGACATACGAAAGCACGCTAGGAGATGACTGGTTATTTTAAGCCGCTCAAGAGTGCTGACTTGTAGCCTTGTTAGAATGAAACTCTTGTCTGCTTAATGAAAGAGCCAGTTAGCATGCGCACGAGGTGTAAGGGCTTTCTGTGCCTCTTTCGGCGATGTGACGGTTGCCATAGCACCGCCTATGTTTTCAAGGTGAGGGGGGCTAAAGAAAGGTGGAGTGCGGCTCTGTGAGGAGCAGATGCTGACAGGGGCGATTAGCCAGCGCACGCTAGCCCAGCCTGCGTGTGTGCAGGGAGGGGGCGAGGTCCACAGCCGCGGCCTCCAGCGGGCTAGCGCTCCCCACACCATCGCACTGGGACTGCAGCGCCTGACAATCCTCCCCTGGTCATGATGTTCGTGGGACATTCGCCTCTGTTATTTAGCACCAGCTCAAGGGCAGCCGAGGGGTAAGCGGGATCATTCACACTAAGCTTGTGGTTTCTGCAACCTCTTAATGCAAACTGGAGCTTCCTAATGTAGTTGAAACATGCTGAAAACTACAACGGCTCAATGTATATGCATGTGTATGGGAGTTTCCAGCATAATGAGTATAGAAAACGATGACAGGTGGTTCAACGGCGGTCAGTGGGAGAAGCGTGGTGCTCAGCTTTGAAGGAGCCTAATGCCTTTCTGTTCCCTTCTCTTGCTGTTTGATTTAAGGGCCCTTCTGACCTGCTCACAGACAGACACAGGAAACAGGGAAAGGCTGGGCTGCAGAAGGGTGAGAATTAATTTAGAGGGAGATTTAATTGAAAACACACACTCCTGTGCCTGAAGTAATTATCCGGTGAGAGAGAATATCGCCTTGTGCGAACCAGAAAGCAATGCTATTGCTAAAGGAACAGGCCAAGACTCAGGCAAATACACATACACACACACAGAGATAGAGAAAAATAAACAGTGCTGGGTGAAGGAAAATTTAGCATCCAGTACAGATGCACACATAAACGGAGGTAAAAGCTGTGATCATGTGAGGCCTGTGAGTGTGTGTGTGTGTGTGTAGATCTGCTTGGTATCTTTGGGTAAGTGTGCATGTGTTATTCAGTGCAGTTTGGGCCCATTTGTCCACAGTTTTTCTCTCTTTCACACACACACACACACACACACACACACACATACACACCTCACACACACACATACACACACACCTCGCACTTGCACACAGCAGACTCTGACACTCGCAATCCTTTTTTCACCCCTTGTCTCGTAATTTCTCGCCCGGGGTGGCAGATGTGACAGTGATTTCCAGCGCTAGAGACTGTGGTGTGTGGCTGACTATGGCCTAGTCCTGCTGCCCTGCACACACTGACCCCAGGACAGAGCTTGACCTCACCATCCCCACTCACACTCGCTCACACCTGCCTCACCGAACTGAAGATCCCCTCCCATCCAGGGCCAAGGTGAACCTGCCAGCAAACCTCCTCTAGAGATGGAAAAGAATGATGTATCTATGTCTCATAAGATAATAAATGTTTACATTTTAAATAATATGCTCAGAGTAATTGGTACACACACACACACACACACACACACATGCATGCACATGCACATACACACACATGCCTCTATGGTATGAGATCTGACCAAGCTCAAGCCAGGAGTCTTTGGACAGTGGACCAGAAGACTAAAGCTACGTGGGTGAGAGGGAGAGACAGAAAGAGAGACCGAAAGAGACAGAAAGATATTCTCATTCTTCTCATGTACTAAAAGCTAGAGGGTCAGACACTTCATATATTCCACTTACAGCTCATTTTCATTGAGCAAAGACTCTGACAGACATTCACCTCAGTGAAAGATCAAGGGAGTGTGGTAAGGGAAGAAAAAAAAAACTCTGACAGTAAATATGATATGAGTCGATAAACAGTCCTCTCTGATGGTGTTCGGGGGCTTCAGAGTTTCTTGTGTAACAAATGCATGTTTTAAAGCCCCTTTACCATCTAAAAGATAAATTCCCTCTTCACTTGGAACCTTCACTTGAGTGTCCCACACATTACATTTAAATTTAATGCTGCTGCTTCCTGAAACACATGGCCCTGATCTATTAGGTCAAGGAGGAAGAGGAGACGAGTGGAGACAAGCAAATATACTTTACCAAATATACATGGGATGAAGAAAAAATTGTTCAGCAACGAGGTGCCCTGTTTTCTGGTACTTTTGGATCTGAGTCCGTCACTGGTGACGTACTGGTTACGTACTGGTTACGGTTCATATAGGATTCAGTGATGCCGCCTACCTGTTTAACTTCTGCTCGTTTCACCTGAATCTGTCCTATTTCGAATGATAATAAAGCAGCTTCAGGGCCTGGATTGACTTACTACTGACTGTGCAGGTGACTGTAAAAAACCGCAGCCTACTAGGCAAAGCCTATAGAATAGGATGTCATTGAGTAAGGCTGCTAGTGTATGTGGATATGTGAGTGTGTGCTTCGCCATTATCATCAAGAAAATACTGGATCCTGTCAATGGCTGTGGCTGTGCATAGCGCTGGTAGCCCTTCAGTATACGCCAGACTTACATTACAAAACCCTTCAAAATCTCCCCAGAAAGGGCAAGCAGGCCCATCCACAGCAGCAAGATCCTGCAGCCGTACTAATGAGCAGTTTGGATTAGATCCACTCTCAGAAATTCATCCGGTAGTAATAAAAAGTAAATAAAGCAGCCAACGTAATTGGGTTGAAGGTTTTTATGGAAGATGTTGATATTATTTTTTCCATCTACTTTTTTGTTACCTGTTAGAAGACCTTGACTGCACACCACTGGTCAACGGCAGAACGACTCTACCTCCATTAGCCACATACACAGAGACATGAGCATCCACCTCTCACGAAGCTTGTGAGAATCACACTTAGAAGCCTTTACTCAGTGACTGCTGCTCTCTCTACACTCACTGTTCTCTTCAGCTGACAGTTCTGTTCCCAGAGCAGGAGAGGTCGTCAGTCCATTTAACACTCTAGCCAGTGTGTTTTTAACTGTGACTGCATGGAGATCTGTAAAAGCTGATTACTGTGGCACTAAACTCCCCCCCTAAAAAGGGGAAATAAGGAGATGGTTTCTGTGTCAGGTGAGATACTAAGCGAGCCATTATAACGCAGACTGCTTTTCCTTTTCCTGATAGAGTTGTAATAAAGAAAGTGCAGAATAAAATGATAACGAACTAGGTGTCTTGGTGAAAAGCCACATAGGTGTGAAAATCCGAGAAAAGTTCTGTTTTGGCACTTCGCTTTAACACAGTAAACAGAATTGCTCAGCACTGGTTACATATAGCTAAAACATATTCCTGTTATACACATCCTATTTTAATGGCACAAGCTAATTTGATGTTTGGTAATCAATTAAAGGGGAAGTTTACTTTCTTTCACATTTGAGCGTATCTAAACATACCTGTTATTTTTATGCCAATATATCCAGACTGAAGATAATTTTCTACACAAATGACAGTTTTTGCCAATCAAATAGTAATCAGATGAATTTATGACTCTAGCTAAGCTAGTTAACTGATCGGTTAACATAACTGTCCTCAAAACATATTCATTAAAGTAAAAAAAACAGTGAGAAGTAAAGAGCTACTTTTCTTTACGGTGGTCAATGAATTCCTGCTCTGATTTAATTTATGCTGGAGGTGAAATAAACAGCAGTTTTTGATGGGTTTAAAAAAAAAAGAAAGCTGACTTTCAGCTGTTTTCATCTCACTTGTTAATAGCAATATTTGACGCGTTATTGTGGGCTGTGGAAATCAATGTTCATGTCCACACATTTCCTTTAGTAATCAGAGCCTTGTGTAAATTATGGCAACAAGTGATAAAGCGATGATGATATAGCAACATAGTGATACAACGGTACAAGCGATACAACGAAGCAAGCGATACAAGCGATACAAGCAGTACAACGATACAAGCGATACAATGATGCAAGCGATACAATGACGATGAAGATATAGCAACTATATTGTTATCGAGGTTATAAGAAATCATTGAGGGTCATAACTAACATTATGAAGCTCTTTGCTAACTTTGTTTTCGATCAGTTTCTTCAAATCTGTTTAGCTTGCTACGGTACTTTCAGCTATCATTCTAGTGGATAAACACGTCCATATGATTAAAGCACACAAAGGCATGCAAATGAATGTCAGTGAATTCATTACAAGGAAAATGTGTGTGTATCTTCTGTGATGTGTGTGTACAATGTGTGTAATATGGCTGTGATGTGTGTGTGCAATGTGTGTAATATGGTTGTGATGTGTGTGTGCAATGTGTGTAACATGGTTGTGATGTGTGTGTACAATGTGTGTAACATGGTTGTGATGTGTGTGTACAATGTATGTAACATGGTTGTGATGTGTGTGTGCAATGTGTGTAACATGGTTGTGATGTGTGTGTACAATGTGTGTAACATGGTTGTGATGTGTGTGTACAATGTGTGTAACATGGTTGTGATGTGTGTGTACAATGTGTGTAATATGGTTGTTGCAATTGGATGTAAAATGGGAGAGAGGGAGGCAACTTTTTCCTTTGAACAAATTATTCAAGAAACTGATACAAATTTTATCTGAGGTGCCTAAACATCTCACAATATGTTTTTAGATCAAATGTGAAAAAAGGTGAACCTCCCCTTTAAAAGGTGAACCTCCCCTTTAAATGCAGTAACCAGAATGGAAATCGCAAAGATTCTGTGATGAACGACACAGTGCTAGCTCCCAATTAGCAGTGTGAAAATAAAGCAGAAACTATTATCCCCTGTTGCAAAGGTATCTGCCTTTCCTCTCAGTAAAAATTAAGGAGAGTTCAAATAACATTTTTTCCTGGAATAATTGCATTAGTGTGAGACTACGAAAATGAACTACTTCCACTTGAAGGCTGTGTGTGTGTGTGTATGTGAGTGTTTGCGAATGGCTGTCAGTGTCTCTCCGTCTGTCTACGTGTGTGTGGGGTGTGGAGGGGGGGGCATGCAGGGCGCACTTTTCCTGTGTTCAGAGTGAAGTAATTGGTGTTATCCTTAACGCTCAACTGTAGGGAGTGAGATATAGAAGCTGTCAGGGAGATGGAGGTAGTACGGGCAGGAACAGAGAGATGGAGGTAGTTCAGACAGGAACAGAGAGATGGAGGTAGTACAGACAGGAACAGAGAGATGGAGGTAGTACAGACAGGAACAGAGAGATGGAGGTAGTACAGACAGGAACAAAGAGATGGAGGTAGTACAGACAGGAACAGAGAGATGGAGGTAGTACAGACAGGAATAAAGAGATGGAGGTAGTACAGGCAGGAACAGAGAGATGGAGGTAGTACAGACAGAGAGATGGAGGTAGTACAGACAGAGAGATGGAGGTAGTACAGACAGAGAAGGAACTTATGGTTCTAGGCAGTTGTTTCTAAGCAATTGCAAATCTGAAATCAACTTAAAAGCTTGTGAAGTACTGAGACAGTGGAACTGCATGTTAGGGGAGAGAATGTATGTATGTGTACATTCAGAGCTCTGCTCACACACACATGCACTGCACAAGACTGTTACCTACAACACAATCACCTGCTTCAAGTAAAAACTGACTGATTGCACCAATAAAAATTCTTCTAGTTAATAACCTGTCCTGACCCACTTTGGGTCAGTAACCATTCTAATGCAATTCATGCAATCTAAATCCATTCAGCCAGATCCTCTTGAGTACCGGTACTACAGCAGGCTAATTTACAGTAAGCAGCCTAACACTGGACAAGACAGACTGGCTCCCATGTGTGGGCCAACGACCTTGGTGAGGAATGGCCCAGTCCTGCCAGTAAATGTAAATTGCTCTCCTAAAGGTCAATTTGGCTGCTCCATCTCCTGTTCGCCGAGAAGTGGGAAACGGCAAGCACTGCATCACCGACACACCGGCGGCAGGGAGCACGCAGGGACTGTCCATCACGCAGCCCCGCATGCCTGGGTTTGA
The DNA here is from genome assembly GCA_028565775.1 of Sternarchorhynchus goeldii. Taxonomy (NCBI): domain Eukaryota; kingdom Metazoa; phylum Chordata; class Actinopteri; order Gymnotiformes; family Apteronotidae; genus Sternarchorhynchus; species Sternarchorhynchus goeldii. Next base: position 3,119,749 of record JAOXYF010000010.1, read on the forward strand.
CCACCAGGGGTGCTATAGTTTGGGTTCCTGCTCACAAAGGCTGTGACACCGTGGTTGGACTTAAAGTATGAAGGTGAAATTATAAAGTTATGTTTGATAGTCACATTGATAGTGTAAAGGACCATAAAACACTGTATTTATGTCATTTGAACACTAGGAACAACTGTTTTTCTTTACTGTCTTCATCTCCTCCTCCTCAGAGCTGCAAGCAAAAGCTTGTGAATAGGTACTAGATGATATCACTGTTTTTCCAACAATTGGACAACGATTGTCTCAAACATGCAAACTAGCGCTTTTGAACAACCAGATAACCAATCATCATAACCTAGAAATTAGCTTCTACACTCGACAAAACCCACTGAAACCTGCCCTGCAGGCTGGGCATTGTGTGCTGTCCTGTCATGTGTTTGTGCAGAAGTGCCAATGTTCTTCAGAGGGGTTCAAGGTTGGGGAGTGTGACCGCCACTACAACACCGCACCGCCCACCTGCAGCAGATGCAACGCAACACTCATCAATCCCCATACTGAGCAGGAGGGCGCTGATCGATTGGTACACTTAGCCCAGAGCGCTAATCCAGGAGGCGTGCAGCGACCAGGAGCTGGTTCTGTTTGAGCTTGCTAATGCCTGTGCAGGCAATGTGTGTCCAGCTCATAAGGAAGCCTCCCCAAACCATTAACCTGCCTGGCCCACATCAGTCAATATGAAGATAAATGTCACTGCCCACTCCCAAATGTCACCATGACAACAACTTTCACAACAATCTACATATATTTACAGAAAATATATGTTCACTCTGTTTAAGCACCAAAACAGTACAGCTCATACTAACTAAAAGTTTGAGGAATTCTTTCACTCAGTACACTTGTTTTTTTCCCCTTCTATCTCCATCGCCCCTATTAGGTACACCTGTAACCTAGCAACAGGAAAAGACATCATCCCGCCCTCGACCTTCCCTTGTAGTGACAGCTGGAGGCTGACAGCCAATGGAACACAAAGAAATTCATCTCCCAGGGCGCCCAACCGACCAATCAGCAAGTTACATAGGACCTGTTGAGATGCATACCTTCCCCCTCTCTTTCGCTCACTTTCACACAGGCATCCAGCCCCACCCCAGAAGCAAGAGGACGAGATCACAAGATCAGCCCCTACATAGCATACAAACACCACACACACACACACACACACACACACACACACATATTTCCGCTGATTTTCCCATCCCTCCTCACTTATTGATCTCATTAAAATAATTTCTATCACTTTGAGAGCTGAAGACAAAATAGCTGCAGGCAAAAATAATGATCTTGCAACAAAACCAGGCTTACCAAGAAGTCAACTGTCACATTATATCAATAAAGATGATCGGAAAGACTGAATCTTTAATATGGCTATATGTCTTTGATCAGCCCTACACTCTTCTCAGACACTAGCAGAGCATCACACACAGGTATAAACTGCCAGAACTACACATTGGCATTAAAGACATTCATATGTTCTATGTGTCACTACTTGGAGCCTTGCAGAAGACTCCTCTAGTGCTCCATCAGTCTAACACACATTTGCCTTGAATGCCACAACCAATTAGCTCGTTGTGTAGCACAACACAGCATGGATATCCACCGTCATCCAGGCTCCTAATCGAAACAATACCATGGCCAGTCATGCCTCCTCTGGCTGGTTCATTAGCTCACAATCCCCACGAATCTCCCTCACCCTCCCTACCTCAGGCCCAGCCAAGTTAACCCCTGGTATGCTGCCCACACACCCAGTCTCGTACACCCAGCCCCACACTCCCAACCCCACACACCCAGTCTCACACATCCAGTCCACACACTCATCCCCACACCAACAGTCCTTCTGTAAAGGCAAGGCGTTCATGCATATATACATTGTGCTCAAGACCTTTAAACAAAACATACAGCAAATTCCTGCAGATACAAGTGGAAGAGCCTGGCATGAGGTCAGTACAGTGGAATCTGATGTATTACCGATTAGCTCATTACAATCAAAAAAGGGAAGAGCGGAGAAATACAGCATCTATTAGTGGTGTCCTGATTTCTCAGTGTCACCGGTAGGAGGCCTTTTCCTCCTATTTGCCAAGTCAGTGCTGCACCAGCTAACAGCATGAGCTGATCCATCCAGCAAGGACAAAAGTGAAAGATGCAAGCTTGTCCTGTATGCTGCGATTCTGTGCACAATGGTTAGATACGGCATTACGGATAATCTTATGTCAGAAGTTTTGCTTGTCAGTGCTTCCTCGCTTTTCCTACTTCCTTGTTCAAATTCAGCAAAATATTAATATTAATTTACTATAAATTCTGATCCCAACATACACAGACTGGAGTGGATTTGGCTGATGAATCGTCTCCTTTCATCCTCTCTTTATTATTCTCAACAAGATGAGAGGTGCAGATTCAATTAATGTTATAACTACCCCCTTTAAATTAATGTTAGAATTACCCCTTTAAATTCCCCTCTTCGGGAACTCAAGCAAAAACTGGCTCCCAAGCTAGAGTTTCACCCCCTGTTTCAGCTCAAAGCCTGTGATCTGGAGATGAGAAAAATCCCCAAAGAACCTCCTTCCTCCTACAGAGCCTCAGTGTTTCTCTCCTCCGGCTCCTGTCACCCTAACCCTACTCTTCTCTTGAATCTGTCAGGGTTTGACAGAATCGAAGTGGAGAAGTGACACACATACACACACTTGTGTTTTCTGCAGTTTCTTAAACAACAGATCAAAGCATTTAAACAAATAAATGAGTCCGTTGTGAGCTATGGAGTGAGAAGGTAAGGAAGAGCATCCGTTGAAAAGCAAAGTGCAAAGAGAAGACATGTCTTCAACAGCCATGAAAAGAATGGGGGGGGGGGTCTGTGAGGTGGCTTCTGTTGGGGTGTGTTCTGTAGAGAACAGCTCTTACTCCATTGAACCAGGTGTAAAGGGAAGTCAGGGGTCGTAGAAAAAAAAATGGAAAATCCTGTCTGAATTTTAACAAGCTGTTAACATTGTTGTGTTATTTTTGAGCTTTTCATCCACTTATTTTGCTGTACTTCCTATAAGATCAGAAATTTTGCAGTGAAACTGATCAGCCTAAGCCCTTTCCACCCGCCCTCTATTCTGCTCTTAATCCGTTATATTAATTAATCCATGAATTCCAGTTGTGGAGTGGAAGTCCAGCCTGTTGGAGCGCATGCTGCACTGGAGAATGAAACAGTCACATGACCAGAGAGTGTAATCGGGCAAATGGAAACATGTTCTTTGTTTATGGGCTTTCTGTTAGATAAAGCATTTTGTAGCAGTAGTCTAGGAGCTTAGTGTGGTGAGAGATAAAGATAATGTGAGATATAAAGATAATGTGAGAGATAAAGATAATATGAGATATAAAAATAACTTGAGAGATAAAGATAATGTGAGATATAAAGATAATGTGCAAATCTGAAAGAAGGAGAAAAAGCACAACGTATTTTTTACACATTTGATGGATATGCATTCTTGGTTTGTAAGTGCTAATCATTCATTCATTGTGTGTTCCCAAACTGGAATGTAGGCAAACGTCTAGGAGTTTTTTTGTTTGTTTGTTTCTGTGTTGCTTCCAGGGTGTGACAGTGAGCAATGCCACATTAGAACCGCAAGTTATTAGACCAAGAGCAACAACTCAGCCCTGCTGGACATACATGCTACCGGAAAGACAGAAGATAGAAATGGGGACTGAAGCAAAAGAATTCCCAGTGCGACGTTCAAGTCTCCCTTTAGCTGGGCCTCGGCTATGATGCCTGATCAGCGTGGGATTCAATGAGGGCCACCTTTGGATTTGGGGATTTCGGGGTCTCTGATGGATGTGTTGGCTTGTAACAAAATCACCTCGTTCTGGTGCCATTTGGAAGAGGGGGGAGAAGAGACAAGAAGGCCTGGCACTGGTTTGGACAACACTAGCACAGTCATCACCAGTCAATGGTGGTGTGTGTGTGTGTGTGTGTGTGTGTGTGTGTGTGTGTGTGTGTGTGTGTGTGTGTGTGTGTGTGTGTGTG
>JAOXYF010000010.1:3138900-3150532 GCA_028565775.1 Sternarchorhynchus goeldii
GTATTATTTTTTTTTTTTTTAGTCAGAACCTGACCTCAGATCAGTTGGAGAATGGCTCACATAAATTGTTCATGTCAGCAGACCACAGACTCGCTGTGCACCTACACGCTGTAAGTGGTGTGTGTCTAAGAAACTGTCTAAGAAACTTGTCTTGTGTGTTTCTTCCAGCATGCAAATTCAAAAGACATGTGGTCTGACACACTATTACACCAGTTCTACACTGTTAATAAAAATCTATAAATAAATAACATTTTTTACAGCAATATGACATGTTGGAATATTTGTTGTCCAAAATTTGTTTGTTTCACACTAGAACTACTAAGTTTACATCTTGCCAACATTATCACTGGCTCGCCTTATCCCCCATTAAACAGTTCATTCATTTTAAACAAACAGGCCTTCAAACAGATGTAGTTTCTGGTCAGTTCTGATCATTATTAGCATCTGCATGACACATGTGGCATCATGACTTGACTAAAGCACTAAATGGTTTGACACTTTTAGTGAATGAAACATTTCTAGGCTGTGACTGCATTATGCAACTCATATCATGCCTTATGGAGTAGGGATGTAGTAGCTTTCTACATAGTTTCCTTTACTATTATGGAGACTGTATTTACAGCTGCGCTGTGGGTGTCCAAGCTTCTGCTCCTGTGTATACAAATGTTTACAGTTAGGTTTGCTACTGGACATGTCTGTAGGCAGGCAGGCCACATTTACACTGTGCTAATAGGACAAAGTCCTGATCAGCATTCAGTTACACATGGGCAAATGTTACAACGGCAGTTTTTGTATGAGCATAAATATCATATGCTTGATACGCTTGATTGTAAAAACTGAGGGGAATTAAAGACTTCATTTGCTGGCGATGAGCAGCTGAGATCCTGCCCGGTATTTTGCTGTGGACTGTTCATTGATTACCCAACACTGGCACTTCAGAACAGAACTGCTGTGGTCGGTACTGTGATGCCGTTCTGTATTAATGTTGATGAAGCACAATTACTGTAATAAATCAACCCAGGTGACGTTAACACTGACTCCGACCTGGCAGAATCCCCTGGGGCCTCTCACACACACACACATACACACACACATACACACACGCACACACACACTAATTCACTTGCACTCTGATACATCAGTGCTGGTACATCATTCTTTACAATGAGAACATAGTCTCATATACACAGTAGCACTCTCTACCTATGCAAACAAAATGCACACAAACACACACACATTAATGTATTCACTCATTTAATAACACTTATATATGCATTCATTCCATCTTTCATGTTCCCAAAACCCACACTTGTCCATATTTTTCCATGCACTGATTTAACAATACTATCACCTTTTTTGGAGAGGGTAAAAATGAATTTCAGCATTCCTTGTGTCTCTCCTGAGCGTCTTGTGGAATTTCAATGACATCATCAAAGCACCCATCAAGACAGGCCTTCATTCGGGAGCTTGAGACTCCATGGAAACGCACCTGGAACAAGCTGCCCTTTCATCTCATACCCCAGTACACACACACACACATACACATACACACACACGCACATCCGCCTGCTCAAATGCATCATGGAAAAGCAACCAAAGTTATCCTGTGCTGGATACCACAAACTTTGGCCTTGAAGCACAGAAGATGGAGCATCACCTGACAATACTGGGAAGACAAACCATGAATCTTACAATGAGACCCAATGGCACAGCAGGCATGAAGGAGAACAAGGCTGCAGCTCTTGGAAAACTAAAAAGTGGACTTTCAATAAATGTGTCACTGCAACTATACCAGACACCACAGGAGCCAGTAAAAAGAAACAGGTGTGTGGACCCTATGAAGTAGGAGCAACTGCATCGGTGGAGGTTGCAGTTCTGAGGTTCTCTCTGAGGTAAAGGCAAGAATGAAGATGGGTTCTTGTATTTTAAAATGACGAGAAGGAATGGAGCACGTTTGGAGAAAATGCTTCTAAATGCCGGTGGGTGGTTTAGTGCAAGAAGAAGAAGAAGGATGCACATAAATCAATTGAGTATATAAAGAATATTGAGTACTTGAATAAATCTGCATGCAATTTGCTTAGCAAGCTGCCAGATACACCCCTTCGTCCTTTACCTTCTCAAGCTTAAACTGTGAAGGTCTGGGAGACCTGCAACTGAGGCCAAAAGCTAGACTGAACACATCTGAACACAACTCCACACGTTTATGTCAATTAGGTCATGTATTTTACACTCATAATAGTGGCTTACTTTTTTTAAAGAACTAATTTCAGGTATAGTTTACTATACCAGATTTACACAGGGACAGAAGTTTGCATTCAGAGTTTACAGAAATGACTACTACCCAATTTTTGCTTTTTGCTTTTCACGTTTTTTCTGAGTTGGATTGTCTTATAGTGACATGGACAAGAGGAAACCGGCCCTAAAGGCAGTCCCTTAAATACAGCCTCGTGGGCACTCCACCAATTAACTTCTAATTCTAATTATGGCAACCGGCCAATCAGAAGCTTCTAAAGGTCTTTACTGATTACTGACTAATTCAACTTTTAGACAATGAAAGCGAGGGTCAACTTAATTTATGCAAACTTTTAACTTACTGGAAATATGGTATAGTGAGCTAAAGCTAAATAAACCTCTTCCTGATTGTTTAAGAATATATGTTATAATGAAATAAGATAAAAACTGAGCTTGAATATTATAGCCTGTATATAATCCTTTGATATGGCAGATGTTATGTATTAGATACCGAGGATGTGAAAAAAGTCACAACACTGCCCTAGCATTCAAACAAATCTTTTTTTAGACATTAGCACATTGTTATCTGTGGCCTGGCCATCACTAAAGTTAAGTTACCTGCAGAGGGTATTAATTAAAGCTCGTTCAGTGGCATCAAATTTTCAGTTCAAAATGGTCTACAATGCACAGTATAAACTGGGCATCATCTACATTAAGTACTTATTCACATAAAATGTTTGTAGTTTCCATTAAGTGGCACTCTAGTTAATAAGAATCCATGTGATGTTATACCCAAGAAGATGCCACAGTAATATGAGTTTCTCTTTAGAAAAGAAAACTACATTGTGGTATTATCTCAAGCAGTATAAAAGGTTACATATTTTGCCTTGATAATTTCCAGGGTTTGAGCAGGGTTCTCTTGCACACCCAATTACTGTGCTAGAGATCTCCAGCAAGCCAGCACAGATTTCCACCTTATCCAAGTCACAAAATTAAATAATCTCAGATGGCGCGAAAAAAAAAAAAGACAGGTCTTGAATAAAGATCATGTGATCAATCATTTCAGAAAGGCAGAACGATTTTAGCTCTAATGTCACAAAAATCAGTGTCACAAAAATCGTTCTCTGCGCGATAAAGGAAAAGGCCACTTTGCCCATTACTCCCGCAGGTCGGGCGTGGATGCACCGAGCTGGAATGGTGCAGCAACGCTCCACCTCTGCAGCAGCGAATTGCCATGATACATCACAGCTGAGCCGCAGCCCGGGTGGAGTGTGACAACAGTGTGGCAGCCCAGCCCATTTCTCATAGTTAACCTCCTCAACCAGATTACCCCCCGCGGACGCCACAGCAGCACCCCGCGTCTCCGCCGGCTCCGTGAGCAAGAGAAGGGTCAGGAGCAGCCTCCTCACTCACGCCAGCGGTAACAAGCCAGGAGGAGGTGGAATGTCTTACTGCCGAGAAACATGTTGTTTGTGAGGTCAGACTCAACCGGCCGTGAGTTGAGATACGCGGCCTAGACAGAATCCAGGTGGAGGGTGAACCAACATTTCTTTCTGTATGAACCCTTCCAGGCTGGTGTTTGCACTCTGAACAGTATGGAATATGTTCTTTGCAAAGGATCTGCTGCTTTCCACTGATGTTTAAATGCTGGTCCTTTTAGATCTCACAGCAGCTTTTGACACTTGCAAATCATGACTTTTCCAGACATTCTTTTCTTGGTATTACAAGCTAGCTGTTATTTGGTTATAGTCAATATTCAGGTACACAAATCATCAATATTCGGGTACACAAATCATCCATTGCCTGAGTTCTCCAAGGAGTATCTCAGGGATCTATACTTGGATCTCTTCATTTCATTTTATACATTTTTCCCCTAGGCATATCATTCATAATCATCGCTTTAAATTCCACTGTTACAACGACGACATTCAGATTTATATCAGTACTGCTTCCCCCACAGCTTCTGTACAGACAACGAGTTCATGTATAGCAGGTCTTAAACTCAGGTTACATAATAGCTACTTGAAACTTAAAGCTGTTAAAACTAGTAGAGTCTAAAGTTCTACTGCCTCAAACCTCGCTGCTGATGATGGTGCTGTTCCTATTAGGTCCAGCACAAATGATGAAAAACCTTGCTTGTCTCTTTGACTTATCACTCAGCTTTGAGTGCCTTATTTAGTCACTCAACAAAACTGAATATTATTATCTGCACAATATTATTCGCCTTCACCCAATGCTCATTGATGATGATGCCAGAATGTAGATAAATGTCTTCATTCTTCCCTGCATCAATTACTCTAACTCTGTTTTTATGATCTCCCTGTTAAACTGATCAACCATCTTCAGGACATCCAAAACTCTGAAGTTGTTGCATCTAACAAAGTACTGCACACATCACATCTGCCCTTGGACAGCTGCACTCACTACCCAGTATTTCTCGTATTAAGTATAAAATCCTTCTTCTAACTTTCAAAGTTCTTCGTGGTCTTGTTGCTACATATTTCACTGAGCTCATCCATTCACACTGTCCCTCTCACACCCTTAGATCCTCTAGCTCAGGACGTCTTTCTGTCCTGCAAACTTGCCTCACAACTACCTTCAGAACTGCTACTCCAAAACTTTGGAACTCTCTGCCACAATCTCTTCTTCACTTTTCAATGTGTCTTCCTTTAAAATTCAACTTAAAACTTTTCTCTTTGCTGCTCATTATTCTTCCTTAAATGTAAATCCTCTATGTGTTTGTGAGAGGCATTATATTAATTGTGTATATTATTATTATCACTGCAGCGCCAGTGGCAACTTTTTCACCCAACAGCAAGACATGTCACGTCATTTACCAGAGTCCCAGCACAAATACACATGCAGGTCACTTTCACTCTCCTAGTACAAGGAATCAGCTGCACTACAGGACTGTCTAATTTTCTCGTGACAGCATGCCAGTTATTTTGGCCCAAAGCCCGCTAGCAGATTGTCAAACAAATTAACGCCATCTTGACGTGAGAGTCAGAGCTACTGGCGACAGATACATAAATTCAGCTCAACTCATCCCAGCAGAACATGCTGCATTAATGTGAGGGTTTGGGTCTTCTTAGCACACTCTTTGTCTCTGGAAACGTGTGTGATGTAGCCTACAAACATGTGTGTGATGTGGACTACAAACATGTGTGTGATGTGGACTACAAATCCCATTTTTGAGCACTCTTGCAAGGGAGGGAGCAGCAGCTCGCTTCTCAGCTGGACGTTTGACCTCTCCACTGCAGCTTTGCTCTCAAACTCACTCCTCTGCCTCGCACACACACACACACACACACACACACACACACACACACACACACACACACACACACAGTGCAACCATGAAACCCACACGATGAAACCCATGGCAACGCGGCAGCTGGACACGCCCTTACCACGTTTCTGGGCCAGTCCCTTGATCCAGCTATAGCCAGTGATTTTTTAGGCAGGACATTCCATCCGAAATGTACAGGGTGATTTGTCCAAGATCAAAAAATGTCAAATGTCATCTCTTTTAGGCTTATACAAGTTATAAAAGATCAAAGATGTCCACTGTAGTCCTCAGACAGCTACTCACAGCTGTATCCTGTGTTTGGTTCAAGTTGCATGACCTCAGGTAAAGACTTCTTTCTGTGCTCCTGCTCTCCTTTAGCCAAGCATCTGTTAGGCTGCAGGCCCCTTAAACATGAGTTATGTGGAGAACATGTGGGTCTAACACCTCAACACTCTGTTAAATTAAATTACTCTGGACTGTGCCATAACAATTAAGAACCTAATTTGTGGAAAATGTGCCATTTTCCTCTTAGGCAGCACATTAGAAGCCCAGGCAGGCAGGAATCAGAAAAGCTATGGTAACCATGGCGAAGGCATGGCTAGCTACTCCAATACTATCACCCCAGACAGCAGCAGTTACAATTTCTAACTCACTGTAGCCCACCAGCCACATTACAGAAAGATTTGAGGTTACCAAGGAAGAGTAGAGAATGAGAGACAGAGAGGGGAAAAAGACAGATGGAGAACAAGGAATGAGGGAGAGAGAAAGAGAGAGGCTGTAAAATGATCTTTCCATGGAAAACAAGTTGAACACAGGCACCATGCTGTCACACACATGACAAAAACACAATCAGGAGGGTCTTGTCACATCCCATCTCCATCAAAGACACCAGTTTCAGCACGAACAACAACCCCCACTGATACACACACATACACACACACACATGCACACATACACACACACACACACACACACACACACACACACATACACACACACACACACTCAACACACTCAACAGAGGGAATAACTCAGCAGGTCCTTACAATAATGTTTCCCTTGTTTCCAGATTTCCTGTTTCAGTATTGTTTCAATACCACTGTAATGTACGAATGATTAAGTACAGAAGGTCTTCATCAACATACATGCATTTATTACCCATGTAATACAATCTCAGAATCAGAATGCACACACAGCCATAGAACTTTGATATTGTTGTGAAGTCCTGTGAACAGACTTGATTTCAAAATAATCAGAAAACAGCTAAGATTCCAGATATGGCATCAGATAGATAAGCTGATGCTGAAGTGACAGCTTCTTAAAACCAGCCTGAGTGTTGTGACAGGATTATATCAGGCCAATGAAGCCACATTAAGCTGAAGAGATAGTGAGTGTTTAGTAGAGACTCAGAGAGGCATCATATCACACCTCACCAGGGTGCCATGCAGTGAGATTCTCAACTCAGAGGAGATAAACCAGCAACCCTGATTAGTAGCACAGACTCAGAGCGAAAGAGCCACAACACACAGCCTACTCCCAGTCCCCTTTAACATAACAACATGTATGTTATACTCATCAGCAAATAAATCAACAACGAACATTTATTAGGGCTGCCATTTGTCCAAGCACTGCAAGAGCGTGTGGCTACACTCGCTCAACTAAACCCAAACCAAAACAACATTCGAATATCTCCTCTGAGACCACAAAACGCACAAATGAGCAAAACTTCAGAAGCATCTTGAACAGTATGCTGATTGAGAGGTATGTAGTCACTACACGAGAAATAATACACACTACACCTTTTAGGTACCTTTCAGTTTAATTTAGAACATGTGCTGCCATACACAATTTGTATTAGTCATCTTCCAACCCTTCATCAGTCATCAGTTTTTGACAGCAAGCCCTACACAGATTGGACATTTTGGCGAAATTATTTGACCATTTTCATCCCAGCAGTCATAGTTACACATGCATATCCCCAATACTGTTATACTGTATTAAGATCAGGCTGCCTAATATAATATTATATTAGGCAGCCTGATACAAATAATATTTGGTTATCAGTGGTTGTGTGGTCAGAGACTAACCAGTGCTGAATGGGGTATAAGGTGACTGATAAATTATGCAAACCAACAGCAGATGCACTACATTTCACTTATAAGATCAGGATACCTAATAAAGTAGTCAAACAGTACAGGTATAAGATAGAGGTTTTTAATAAAGCACCAGATGAATGAATATCTTCTGCTTGGTACTTTGCCAAAACGCTGAGTCTACTTGTCAGACAAACACAGAGCAGAACATGGAGGGCCTGAGACACGGAAGCGGTCTGAGAATATGACCCCGATGAACCACAAGAGCAGTGAACCTGACCTGCCAGCCACTGAGTTCTGCAGGCTGGATCATGGAGATCTGTAGGTGTGTAGTTAATCGTGTAGCTTCTCTCTCAATTTATATCAAGAGAGATATAAATATATTTCAGGGATGCCATATTTGTAGCTTTTTAATAGATGTGCCATGCTGACGTTATTAAAGCATCATGAAAAAACGCTCACCAACTGTGACAGGGAATGTGAGTTTTCCAAAAACAAAGAAACTACCAACTTTTCCAGGCATGACAGCATCATGCAATTAGACAGTCATTTGAAGTCCATGGGGTTCAGTTTAAAAAGTACATCGGTCTGATGCTTTGTCCAAAGTGGCACCCATAAAGCACATGAATAGATAGATGGATGGATGGATGGATGAATGGATGGATGGAAAGATGGTTCATCCATGTTCTTTAAAAATTTGACTCTACTGTTGCCACTGGTACCACCACACACTAAAGATGTCACTTTAGCTCCTGTATTCATTCCTAAAGCTCTTGACACCATGAGTGTGTGACAGTGAGGATTCACAAAAGAAAATTTTAGCTCATGTCATCAAGTGTGACAGAATCCAAAGGCAATAAACTTTTTTTTTCTATCTGCAGCTCCAGCAACAAAGACAAAGACAACAGAAAGATTCTCCAAGGTGGAGGATGCAGAAGGAAAATAAATGATCAAACTTGTGCTTTATCTTCAGCAACAGTATAGTGTGTAAACGAGGGATTTCCAGATTCCTGGTTTTTATAGCATTAGAGCAAATGGTAAAAATTAGACACATTTCCAGCTTTTTTGCTTTCAGAACAATATGTAATACCTAGTTATCAAGCTACCCTGCCACCTGGTGAATCGCTGTGTTTTTTATTGATAATAATAGTTATAGGTGTTGTCAGTTTTTTAAAGTACTAATCACTTATGCTTTCAACACACCAATCCACACAGCAGTGTTGCTGTCATTTTTAGTATCTCTTAAGTCTGGAATCAACAGTTGTGTGACTCTACAACCAACGTGTTTCCCCAGTGATGTGTGGAAACGCACAAAAATAATCACCATGCAAATGATCTGGCTGCACTGTGGCATCGCTATATTTTAGCTCTGATGTAAAAATATCAAATTGCACGCCTACAAAATCACAATAGCATTTCACCTGAGCTCACTGTGATTTCTCCCTTCGGGGGGGGGGGGAGCCTGCTTGCTACGAAACCAGTCCGTCATGGATTCGGCGCAGCCTCGTAATGGGGAGGGATCGCCGCGAGTAAGAGGCGGTAATTACAGGTCTGGAGAGCGGAGCTGGCTGAGCTACTGGCTGGCTGATAAGAGGACCCTGATTGAGTAATTGTGGGTTTGAGTGGCCAAGCTGACGGGTGGAGCCCGTAATGATAGTGTGATCTTTGGTTCATTCATGCCCAATACCAGCTAGTTGATGTAAATCCCACCAAAGGAGGTCAGTAACAGCTGCTCAGTACAAAATGGATATAATAACCACACTCAAAGGTAACAGTACTTGAGTGGTTCTCGCTCTGACTCACTACAGCAGTTAGACCCACACAGGCATAAGTGCCTTTTGAAACAGACTTACAGTATATCTGTCTACAATGTACTTAACAGCCAGAATGACAATAAAAGTCATCTGAACTACCCATTCATTTTTGTGACTAAATTATGATCTCTGAGGGTAATTAAGCAAGCACCTGACCCACATTTACCCAGAGAGTAATGTTTTCATAAACACTGGCTGGATATGTCCTCTGTATGCTCTTCTTTGCTCCATGATCTGTCAGGGTGCTTGACTGCAGCTCTCTTACAGACCTGAGGACGAGAAAAGGGGCTGTCTCTTCTGGCCCCAATTCACAGTGTAGGAAGGGATACACTGAGCTTCTGGAAGCTTCTTGCCTGATGAGAGTCAAAGTGAAGGAATCTGAGCCAGACACTCCAGCAGTCACGACCTAATGGAGGTAATGTAGCTCTTGTGATTCTGACTATCCTTTACAGCATTCACTACCTACATACTTTTTTCCACATGAGCAGAACACACAACTGCTGCACAGCTCATCTCACTGGTAAACCTGTTCAATCCTGGGCGCTGGTGAGATCTTCCTCCACCACCAGCAGCACCGGTGTTATTGCCATTCGGTCTGGGCCCAGTCACAGCTGCACTGCAGCTGCAAAGGTTATGGGACTGTTTCAGTTACAGGGGCTCCTGCAGGGCCTGGAGCTGGAGTCCCAGCATTGAGTGAGACTGCACCAGACTACACCTTTAGTGCCCGGCCCACGGTGAGCAGGCACCACCTCGCGTTGGCCCGCCTGAGGAGGAGGGTGTGTCTGAGGAGGAGGGCGTGTCCGAGCGGTGGAGAGGATTAGGCCTTGGCTGGCTCTCGCCACAACACCTAAAAGAAGTTCAGCTTGTCTGCTTGTATACTGACACAGACAGCACCAGCCATCCATCATCGGGGCACCCCTCCACCCCTTCACCCATCCACCCCTCCACCCCTCCACCTCGCCCGCACACTGCCACCCCCTTGGCCTTGTTTTATTTTTCCCAGCCTGTCACGGTTGTCTCTTGGAGACGTGTATGCTCCATAAGATCTGTGTCTTTATTACTCTGGTGATATTACCGGAAGGGCTACCCTGAGGATCTGTGATGCTTCCTGTCCATGTCTGTCCAGAATCTCCTTTATGCTCATTAAATACTCAAAACAAGAATTTATACCATTTTAAACGGTAACTTCTTGAGAGGCACAAGCTATACACAACGGCTGATGCAAGCTATTGTGTCAATGTAAAAAAACATATACATGTATATTTTACTATGCCAACAAATCTTATTTAAATAGGTGTGTCAAAATCTCAACAGATAAAAAAATCATGGTTAGACTGATGTAAAACATGATAATGAAGTGTGAAATAAAATTTGAAAATAGAATTTGTTTTAGCAACAAACAATTCTAAGCAATTTTAATTTAAAAAGTGATGTCAAAATTATGAGTTCCAGCAATACATAATATCCTACCGTTCCATCGTTTTTAAAGTGTAATCTGATGCACAGTCATTGCCGCTGAGATTACTGTCACATCTTTGGTCATAAAAGTATGATGCATTATCCTGTGGGTTACAAGAGCCTATTTTTCAAAGTCGTAAGAACAATGAAGCCATACTCTCCTGGGCCAAGTGCTGCTATCAACAGCATTACCTGCTCGCAACCTGAAACCAAGGCACACTGCTGCTGCTTCTCATCTGATCAGAAACACAAGGAGATCGGACGTTAACTTTCCCGTGTTTCAATTCGCGTTTTCTAATACAGGATTAACGTCTGTGAAGGTGCTTTGTGACAACATGTGTTGTAAAAAGTGCTATATAAATACATTTTGAAATGTTTTTAACTGATTATGAATTTGGCATAAATTAATATTTTCAATGGATAAGTATTACAATTTTACATGTTTTATATCTGGTCTTTGTGTGTTTGTCATCCCAATAATTGCCAGGTACAGAAATTGTAATTTCTGATGAATAATCTTACTAACATGCTGCAATTTGCTAGAAAGATGTACCATTTATAGTCTGAGTTACCCACCCTCCGCCTACTATCTCCAATCTGTCTGAGTTTTTGTCTACTAAACAGTTTATACTTTCTCAACAGATATTCTGTTATGATGAAACTAGTTAAGCTTGGTAATTCAGTACATGAAAAAATAAAAAGCTTCAGAAAGTAAGCAATTAAGTAAATAAGCAAGCATATATATA
>JAOXYF010000010.1:3170698-3234726 GCA_028565775.1 Sternarchorhynchus goeldii
CTTGGATGGTCTTGCGGGAGGCTCGGTCGACTCTGGCTCCTCCCTCTCTCTTGGATGGTCTTGCGGGAGGCTCGGTCAACTCTGGCTCCTCCCTCTCTCTTGGATGGTCTTGCGGGAGGCTCGGTCGACACTGGCTCCTCCCTCTCTCTTGGATGGTCTTGCGGGAGGCTCGGTCGACTCTGGCTCCTCCCTCTCTCTTGGATGGTCTTGCGGGAGGCTCGGTCGACTCTGGTTCCTCCCTCTCTCTTGGATGGTCTTGCGGGAGGCTCGGTCGACTCTGGCTCCTCCCTCTCTCTTGGATAGTCTTGCGGGAGGCTCGGTCGACTCTGGCTCCTCCCTCTCTCTTGGCAGGAGACCTCTGTGCAGCTTGCATGTTAGTGGTTGAGGACGAAGGATTCACAGCTAAATAAACACGGCCCATAAGCCAAGGCCCAGCCCACATCTCGCCTTGCTTTCTCTCTCTCTGCCTGTTTCTGTGAAAACTCACTACCATTTCATTTAAACACTTCACTAATCTTTTTTGGGTTTTTTTACCATTTTCATTTTTATTTTAGTTGTAGTTCTATACTGTAATATAAAGCATCTTAAAAAGTATCTTCGCCCACCACAAAAAACCAGCATGTTCTATTCGACTGTGATTTTGTATTTGGGTTTTTTTTTTTTTCTTGCATTTTAATTTCAAGGCCACTCTGAAATTTAGATGGAGAACACTGCACAGTCTTGTCCCTGAAGATAACATTATTCACAACACTTCATTTTCACTATTCACAACATTTAATGTGATCTCACAAGAATAATTTTAATATGTATTATAATTATAATAAAATGGTAAGCACTTTCCTTGCACCTGTCTTTCGACTGGTTGTAGCCAGGAGTTGGGATCATTATCATTATCATCAAATCATTACATACTTACAACAAATGAGTGAATACTGCCTGCATAACTGTTTAGTTCTTATGTTTGTGTAATTTTTACCAGTGGAATAGTACAGGTGTGTTGGTTCCAAGGTAAAGGCCTAAAGACATGAATATAAACAAGCTAATAACCACTGAAATATTGGCAGTCATTTTATTCACTAACCTGTCCATGATGGCAGAAAACACAATATTAGGAGTTGATGTTCTGTGAAAATACCATAACAGAGAGCAGTGTAAGAAGCACAAGTATAATAAAACTTACAGACATAAGAGAGACAGCAGGGTAGGTGCAGATAGCTAAACTGGGTAACATTCAAACCACCAAACTCTTTGTATTAGCAACGCTAGCTGTTCATCATCACTCCAATAGTGCATACATAAAAAAAACATAATACACTGTTTTGGTGCTTCTCTTCTGCAAAATATTAGAAGCATTTTTAACCACGGTTACATGGGTGAAGAACAATCCTAGTGAGAGCAGGTGAACTGAACTGGTGGAGCTCCTGGTTGGTGCTGTTGTTCTTTGTTGTTGTGGATTGTTGAACAGTAACACAAGCAAATCAGGAGTTTCTGCAAATGTGATCTGAGTGGTAAAGGATGAGTACCTCCACCCTGGCATCCGTGTACCGTCCAAGAAGAAGCCACAGCCTGCCGGTTTGATGTTCTCAAAGGCATGTGGCTCCACAGGGCTGGAGAGGGAGACCAGCAATGTCACACAAAGTTTAGATATTTGGCATCACAACTAGAGAAGAATTTAATTGCTACACAGGGGGGAGCACAGAGAAGAGAAGAAAGAGGAGAGAAGGAAGAGGCAGGAAGGGAGGGGAAAGCGATTCTGCTAGAGAGAAAAGGTTTGAGCATACGACGAGAAAAGGCGAGACGTGAACAGACAGGACAAAAACAAGACAGGATGGAATGTGAGCTTTGGAGATACAGTGCAGTATTAACATCAAGTTGCCTCGAACTCAGAGGAGCACGTGACGGTTTGCAGTGAAACGACGACACAGAGTACCTTTCTTAAAGGACACCGGGAGAGCAAAGGGCACATGGTACTGTTGATCCATCCACTTGCATACAGTCCTGCACTTTGGTCTTAACTTGTTTATGAACCAGGACAACATATTCCTGCCATAAGCCGCTGTCCTCCCACCCCCACCCCCATGTGGGGGCTCTCACCACTGCGAACTGCTCCGGCTCTGGCCTTATTAAGATCAGCAGAGTTTAAAAGGTCGTTTGTGCTGTATTCTAACCCTCTCTGCTACTGACATCTGGCATTTCACTGATCTTTTGCTCTAATTAAAAGAAGTAGAGAGGGATGCAGAGAAAAGCATACACACACACACACACACACACACAGTTGTACCAGTTGCCAAGGTCTCTGTCAGTCTGTGCATGCCTACAGAGTCACACAGAAGAACATTGCCTTCCAGACTGGGAACTTAATTAGGAGACTCCAGACGCACTTCATCACCGTATAATTATGATGTTCCTCACTTCTGTCTTTGTGGCATCAACAAGTGAGGATGCAAGAGGTAAACACAGCGGCATGCAAGCGAGCGTTCCACCGCTGCCACTCACACAGGGGGCATGCTGTGTGCCAGGAAGGTCTGTGTGAACTCGGCACGCTGCGAGCTGTCCGCTTTCATACCCGACGTGGCATTACACACGCGTTCGAACGGGACGATCGTGGAAGATCCAGCTTCAGTTCTTCCTAACTCCAGGCCTGTTTATCTTTGCCCTGCTTTCACATCTGATTTGTGGAGGGCCTGGCACTCAGCTAATGAGTCATTTCAGGTGTGTCGGGGTTGTGGGCGTCTCCACCGTACTGTCAACGCAATCCTTCATCCATCACACATGTAAACACCCAGGTGCATCCAAAATGCTTCTGCAGTTCTGTAACAGGGTTGGATGTGTTACAGTGATCGTCAAGTTAGGGCAAAGGTGTTGCACTGAAATGGCAAAAACAGTTCTGCCAGGGACAGGAATAACATACTCTGACAGTGAACCTTAGTGGACACAGCAGTATTATAGCCTTTCTGTGATTTCAGGGACAGATGTGCTATACTGTATGTGTGTCTGAATGTGTAACCGTGCGTGGCATGTATATGTGTTTTAATCTCTTCTAAGCATGCGGTTGTACGTGGAAGCTGTTCTTTTCTTTTATCCTCAGACATATACTTGAGGGTTTATATGTATGGCCAAAGTTTCAAGGTGGTCCTCTTCCTCAATACTGCTGAGCAGCTCTCACACCAGATTGGCCAGCTGTTAATCCCAGCATGGTTGCCATTGGCTGAGATCCAGCTGCTTTTTTTTCCCCCACCCCTCCCGAGCGGACGTATACATCCTTCTTCCTGGGGTCTCTCGCCAGCTCCTTCCCCCTCCCGCGTTCGACGCTGGACGAAGCGCAGCACTTCCGCGGGAGAGACCCGCCCGAGCCGCTCGCCTCCGTCCCGCCCCGGCGAGCGTGAGGGGAAGAGCGTGAGCTGAATTCGGGACGAGGCTCTGTTTGATGTGCCTTCATGTCCCTCTGCATCTCACTGCACTTCCTGCTGCCTCTGGATATGAATTGGCAATGGAATAATTGTGGGTTTGTTGTTTTTTTTGTTGTTTTTTTTTTTCCAGAACAAAACTCAAGTCTCAAGAGTGGCAGGAAAGAACACAGAGCATCTCCTGTTCTGTGCAGAACAATTATGTATCTTGAGCTTTAAGAAAGGGAGCGAATAAGAAATATAATCCAGATCTCTGTGTTGTTATAAAGAGCGGAACTAAACAAAACTAAACAAAATTTGATTAATCAGCTAAATTAGGCTTAATAACCTTTAAGAATAGTGGTTTAAAAAAAAATCACAGAATCTCTCAGATTACTCCTTCATGTTTGCATCTCCAGAGCAGATTTGACACAATGATGGGAAGAATAGAGTGTAAAGAATAAAGAAGATGTCACAGATCTGAAACATCTTTTCAAAAACACACACGATAGCACTTACCAAGAACATGTGCTCGAATCTGATCATTCTTCTGTCTCGCTTGACACCCGTGCCTACCACAGGAGACAGTCCTATCAGGAAATACATATGGCTTTGATAGATTCCTCACAGAACTAATTAAGAGGCTCATTTTCTTCATAAGCAATATTATGCCTGAAAACATATTCTTTGTTCCAGCAATGCAATGCAGGAACATGATCCAGCTGCAGTAACAGAAACAATTTCTTTTGCACTACACAAAGATACTCGGCTGGTAAGAAAGACACACACACATACCCATACACATGAACACACACGCCACACACACACACACACAAACACAGATAGAGATCAACAGGCACTCGTACACACGTACACAAAGATCACACATTTACAACGGCTTTGCTTTTTGGATCAAGCCTGTTCTTGTTTTGGTTTTTACCTGGTGTAAACCAACAAAGGCTTATATTTTTTTTAGTATAATTGTAATCTGGACCAAAATCAAAAGGTGTGAATATTTAAGAGTGAATATCTGATATTTCAGAGCAAATCCTCCTGTGTAGATATGGTGATGATATTTCTCACAGTTCTTATACTGTGTTTTCTGAGGGGAGTGAATATAATAGTTTCAAAAGCATAACATATCAATTTCAGTAATTATAGTCACACTATCAAGGGCTATGGTGGATGAATATGTTCTTGTTCTATCTATCTATCTATCTATCTATCTATCTATCTATCTATCTATCTATCTATCTATCTATCTACACACACATGCACCTACATTCAAATAAAATAAATAACAATAAATTGCCAAAGGGCACTGGAGTGATGCTAAATTATCTTACCATTCACATTTTTACTTTCTCTATCAGATTTCAAATGCACTTCAGTGAATGCTTCCATATACAGTATACAGACAAGACAGGCTTTCTATTCAAATACCCTATGGAAACATGCTTGCACACACATACAAACCCAGAAGGACATAGACAGGCACACAAAGAATGCTGATGTATTATGAATCACGCCCCCAGTATTTCCTGTTCATTTTTCTGCAGGTGGGGCCTGTGAAAGGTGTTCTGTTTTCAGCATGTGTTCCTGAGACAAAGAGACGCAGAGGAACAGAGGCGGCCGCAGAAGCAGTATGTGGAATCAAAGAATGACTGAGATACGTTTATGAAGACCCGGCAGAGGTCAAGATAAACAGGGACAACTTGTGCCCGAATCTCTCCTGCTCCCATCTACCCTCCGCTGGGACAGGAGCCACCATCACAAGCCTGACTCCCACCCACAGTTCACGTGACGTCTCCCTGTTATCTAAAATGGCACAGGCCTGAGCCCAGAAACTTCAGGTATAGGCGTAATGAATGTGCCAATTACACAATCTGCATTTAGATCCTCGTTAAATTGACTGGTATGTCTTTCCATGGCTGTCAGTGTGAGGTGTCCATGAATATTCTCACCTAAGGAAGGAGCGAAGCACACAGTTTGAGGTGGATTTCATAAGGAGCGCTTGCAGTAAAGCTGCGGGCTTGACATTATCTTCATTAGTAACTGACGCGAATGCTAAATGTTTTACACTGCGCAGCGCACCGAGATTAGAATGCAGATAGCATCGGATTCTTGAATGCCAACTCACATTGTGGTTAAAACGTTCATAAAGTCAAGCTGTTCTTTTCATGCAAGATACATACCATAGACATTCCAGCATGCGAACTGCACTACAAGTAACATTACAAACAACTACTTGATTTTACTCAAACACCTATTCATTGCTTCCATGCATTCAAGTTCAAATAGGCTTTAAAGACAGGAAAAACTTCACAGTTTAACTGTGGGTTTTCTTCCTTCATGGTCTTGGCAAGCTTGTGCATTGTTTCCAAGCTGTGCATTATTTTCTATGAGCCCACAAGGATCCCACGTCGGCAATCAGGATGAATATAAATGTGTCAGTAGCAGACAAGTACTAAAATAAAAGCAGCACACCCTTATTTGTCGCTGTACCAGGGGCCAAATTCTAAGAGGTTCGAACAGGGGGCTAAACTAAACCCAGGCATGAAATGACCCCCCACATGGTCTCTAATGACAGAGCACATGGACATTATGGCTACTGTCCTGTGAAAAACTGTCTTTAAACCTGCAGCAACTATAGCAACACCAGCCTCTTCCCTCCTTCCTGCACATCCTAATGAGATCAGTTGCTTTACACAGCATTCTGTCGATTCATGGGCAGGCAGACCCACTGACTTGTACAGTCGTGCCATAGAGTTCAGCATCCTCCCGTCTAGCACAGCTGGGTGACAGATGCCTCCAGATCGAGTGCCTGATCTACACGCGATTTTACGCATTCTGGTATGGCTTAAATAGAGTTGGTAGGTGCCGTAAAAAAGTCCACTTTTATATTTCCTGCTGGACTGGAAGGTTGTGATTTTGTGGCTGGAGGACAGGTTTTGGTACTAGGAGTTCCAAGGCCTGTGGGAACCCTTTTTTAAGCTTGGAGCATGTGATCATCGTTAATCCTGCCAAACCACGGACAAGCCCACCACACTCCCTTCCATTTCAGCCTTGGCATTGCAAAACCACCAAAAAAAAAAATGCAGCTTTTTTTTTCCTTTTTATTTTTCCCAACAGAAATGTGCAGTGATATGCTGGTGCTGGTGCAGCTGACATGAGGGAAACTTGCAAGCTCTGCAAGTTAACCAGCAGAGGGCGCTCCAGAGGCAAATGGAGACCATGGTCCCTCATTAAAACGTTATTCGGTCATTAAAAGTGACATATAAGGAAATTAGCCTAGAACGATTTAACCATAACTTGCATCTATAGATTCTATATTTTTTTTTTTATACAATTTTACCTGATGGAAAGTTTAGAAAGTATAGAATTAAATAGGAAAAATGTCATAATGAATTTGCATCAATAGCACAACACAACAATGGTTCAAAATGTAAGAAATACTGTCTTCAACCATACCCAACCATAACTGTGTCATACAATACTGTTAATAGTATTCATAATCTTTAAACTTTGATCAATAGTTAATGTTGGGGGGTACGCTGAGGAATTTAAGGTGTAATTCATGTATCATGGGTCAAAAATGTAACATCAAGCTCACCTAACATAATTAATTCTGCATTTCTAACATACTGTATAATCTTTTCACTTCCACCTCATGTTTGCATAACAGTAATATGTATAATTTGATTTATTATTATTGTTAATTATTATTAATAATATGTATAATTTGATTTAATACCATTTAATCCTCTCAATCAGCATTTTGTAATGAAAGAACAGACTATATAGCAAAGGTAAAAGGTAAGGGAATCTCATCTCTCTTGCTCTCCCTCTCAGTCCAGTGATCCTGCCTTTTTATTGGTTCAGGGGGTCAGACAGGCCGACACAAGAATCTTTAACATATGTTGGTAACAGTCCAACAGCTACCAAGGAACAGATCACATAGATCCCAAGTGTTTGATATTACAGCCTGTGGAATCAAGCAGGTGTGTTTAAGTTTAAGTAAATTTATATTAATCTTAGATCAATGCATTGTTTGCATGACATTACCACTTTGAAATAATGGTGGCCATCAGGAGGTACTGCAGAGACTAAGCTGACTGCTTATACTGGTGAAATGTGGAAAAGTCTGGAAAGCTTTAAATACGTTTGTTTAAATTCTTAACACGGACTGACATGCAGTAGGACTGCCTACACTTTGAAAGTTCCACTCTTTAAAGTGTGTGTTGCCGGAAGCACTGACATATTGGGTGCATATGTGTGACGTTTGAAAAGGGCATTACAAACTATATAACACTGAAACCTGCAAAGGCAAATTTCACCAGTGTAATAAGTAATGCTTGTGGAATTATGCCACACTGTGTTGGAGGTAATGACCAAAAATGTAACAATTGCACACATGTAGTCTTGTTTGTGTGGGTATCTATCGAATGTTATCCTATTCTATCCTTTCTACATTACTAATGCACATGCAAATCTACTTACATTAGGGGATTTTTAAAGAGAAAGTATGAAGAAACCATTTGCAAGAAACCCAGAATGTAACTTCTTCAGAGAGAACGTCAGTGTGCTCTCATCTTGTCTCATCAGGGTTCCAAGGTGCCCCACTGCACTGCAGGTACCTGGTCCACATACGAGGCAGGAAGTTGCTGTCCAGCACTGATGCAGAAGCGAGTGTGGAGAGAGGAAGCTGGCGTCAGATGAGGCGATGAAGTCTGCATGCCTTGGCTGACGCAGGGACTGCATGAAAGTGGCAGCCTTTCCTTCTTAGAACGTATGGAGTGTGTGAAATGCACCCTTCCATAAGGCACAGGCCAGAGTCATGATAAAAATCAACATAAATCCCTTGCCTGACCTTAATAAACATGACATAACTTTGAATTACATGCTTTTCTCTTCTCCCTTTCTGAATAACATGCTGAGCCCAACACCGCCATTAGTGCCACGAGGTTTGGATGGGTTAAAGGAAGACACACACACCTGAGTCGTGGCTTTTTGCCAGGGACTAATAAAAGCCCTGATTTTCTCTTCGTGGATGATACCCAACCAATCACGCCTCTCCTGCCTCCACCCTCCCTCTGACCAGTGTGCTGTTGCCAAGCAACATGTGGTCTGGTGTTGAAGAGCATGGCTGTTTGTTCCCTTTGAGCGATGCCTAGAAGAGGGGAAGACACAAATTGGTAAACGGCAGCCATGTGCCCAGGGGGGCTTTGGATCGATGTCTGAGCAAAGAAGCTCTGCAGATCTCACACCTCTCATGTTCCTGCCGCGTTCCTCTCTTTACCCACACACCTCACCCACTGTGAGTGACTCTGCTCAACTTCGTTTCAATAATTCATCCCAGATCGATGATAACTTATTTCTCACGCCAGTTATCCCACCACCAAGCTTCAGCATGCCTAGACAGGGTTGTGTTGTGTTAAGTCTTATTAACTTAACCAGAGGTTAACCAGAATTCTAAAAGGAAGTATGAAAAACAGAGGAGTAAGTGTGTGTGTGTGCTTACTAACGTAAGGGACGTTCCAAACAGGATGTCTCTTCCTGATTGGTCAACACGGCACCTGTAATACAGACAACAGTCAGATGCTTGCAGAATGGAAGGAGCATGCTGGTTTGGTCACAAGAGGGATAATCCAAAGCCATAGCTAATATCCTGGCAAATGTTGGTAACCAGGGTGAAAACAATCAAAACATACAGGGCAGACCATAAGATAAACAGGCGAGCAGGTCAAAGGTCAAGCAGCAGAAAAAGCAGTCCAAACAAGTATCCAAAGCAAAGGGAGAGTTCAGTGGGTACACATGCACGCCCGCAAATACACCAAATATAGTGGTACTTCACACTGAGATCGAGGAAACTGACTATGTTTGTAAATAAAAACATTTGTAAATAAGGTACAGGTGAGAGAAGAGAGCTGTAATTGGTGAATCGGAGTGGAGTGATGGCTGCTCTCAGGTGGATGCTGGCAGCGCAAACACCAGCGCCTCCTACACCTGTCCATTGTTTGTAACTCATTAAGAGACTTTTATGCTCCATGGTTTGTTCTCCTCACAGTTCCTTGCTGCGTTCCTAGTTTCCTGTTTAACCTTGTTTATTTTTATCATGTTAAGGTGTATGACCTTGGTTGGTTGTCCTTGACGATGGATGTGCTATTGCTGACCTTTTCTGCCTGTGCTGTGAACTACTGTGCCTGTACAGACCTTGTTTTTAGAAATAGAACTAATAAAGCGTCTACATGCTTGCATCCTACCACTTCAGACTCCTGGATGTTACAGCTAGTCATTTAGTCTACTGTTGTGATTCTCCTCAACCCTTTTGCTGTGGGGATTTTTTGTCCATTATATTCACGCATGACTTTCCAGACAACCCAGACCATAATTAAAGCAGATGTATGGGTAGTATTCTTGCAACAATACTTCAATGCCTCAACGTTCAACTGACAGCAAGTTTAGCAATTTATTCAGACAAGTCATGGCTGGACAGAAATAGAGCCTGCTCTTACAAAAGACGATTCTTTAAAAACAAAAATCAACTCATTAAAAACATGGCTAGCTGGACTACAAATTACAGTTAGCCTTATATGCCCATAAAAATATTTTCAGGGGAAGATTCCCTTTAATTACCACCATAAAACATGAATACAGCATACATTTTAGCATACATTAATTTAGCTTGTGTTTCTCTTTTCTCTCTTTTTCTGTCTTTTTTCATTGTTTCTTACTTGTTTTCATTCTTTCTTTTTGATCTGCCGTCTTCTCTGTTCTTTTTTATATATTTAATTTCTACTTCTAAAATACTTTCAGTTTATGTCTTAGATCATAACAAGGAACACTTCCAGATGGTTCTGAGGCACTAAAAGACATGACTACCCCCCCCCCTTTCCCCACCCCCTTCTTGTCTCTCTCCATATGTAGGAACCTCATACCACACAGCATCGGCCTGCCTGCCCTCCTCCTGCCCCTTTCACCTCCATGTCTTCTCTCTCCTGTTCCACTGAGCTGCGATCTCACACATGCTGGAAATCATCTCCTGAGTGGATCCATATGTGCATGGACCAGATTTCCACACAAACCCAGGCGAACAGGCCCGAGGGCCAGGGGCCTCCTGCCTCTCTGGTTGCTGCTGTTGACAAAGGCAGACGCTGCAGTAGTAGCGACATCTGCAAACATCTGTGGAACGCAGAACACTAACCTCTGGAATGTTCTAACAACCAGCGCTGTCCACCACGCTGAATAGCTAAGTAAACTTGGTTCTGTTACATATAATACCATCTCTTTGCTATTGCTTAAATTACAGAGTTCAGGCCTATTTTTAGAACAATGGTCCACCAATATGACCCTGTAAAGCCCCTACAGTCGACCAAGCCATGTGAGGAGACTCTGTGAGGAGAAGGTGCTGTTGTCCTTTGGCAAAAAGGGGGGATGGGTAAACCCAGAGTTCAGCTCATCATACAAACATAAATCACTCATATATACACATTAGCATATGAAAATAATATTATACACAACCCTATATTTGCAAACAGTTTTCTCCAAAGGGCTCCCATATATTTTAAATGGAATACAAATGGAATAAACATTCATAAACTTTTGGAAAACGTGCTGGTCTGCATCAATGAGGGGGAACCTATTACTTGGCAAAGTTGTTCAGTGAATCCACTACAGGGAGTGGGCTATGGTTTAAACTGCTCCAATGAACAAAACAACACAGGCCAAAGAAAAGTCATGGACATGTAGAATAAATACAGAACTATTTTACTAACTATAGCATAGTGTACTTAGCAGCTGTAATGATAAAGCTTGATATCACAACATGTTTTGTAAACATAGTGTATGGGTTGGATCTGACTAAAAACAAAATAAATGTATTGCCTGGATGCTAGAAATTTAGTACTATAGGTTGTAGTTAGAATTTTTTTTTCAGTGCAGCAAACAGGATCTGTGCAATATTGAGTTTTTGTCTGGGATTCTGGCACACCTACTACACAGCTTCCCTGCCTCTTAGCTAAAACTCAATAAATGTTCAACGTGTGGATGTGATAAAGAGAGATGGATAAAGATGATAAAGATGCAAAGAATATGCAGGAGAAGGTGCAGGAGAAGGTGCAGGAGAAGGTGCAGGAGAAGGTGCAGGCTGGACCACAGAATCCACACAGAACTATGTTATCCACACAGAACCCAGCTGACATTTTGATAATGAACTCATATCAACTGAAAGATGAGAAACACAAACGCAGGAGATGAAGCACAGTACACACAAGCGCACACACTCATACACATACACAAAACACATGCAAACACACACACACACACACACACACACACACACACACACACACACACCCCAACACTTAAACACCACACACTTGCCCTTACACACATACACAAATTCACCAGTGCTATGCCCACACTTAGATTTAATTAACATTGTTTTTTGAACATCATTAGGAAATAGGAAGTATAAAAATAGAAGGAAATAATATAGAGGGAAAAGTCAGACAAAAAAAGGTTAAATAGTTATAATCCTGGGGGAAAGAAAACAGGAAAACAAAACAACCCCAGCAACTGATGAGAAACTGACACTGCAAAACAGCGTAAGCACAGAACACAGCCAACACAGAAGCTGTTCCAGTTTGGATGAGATCGTCCACAAGCACTTGAAGAATCAGTTTTGCCAGAAGTTTAACTTTGGGATTTTGACAGTTTGACATATCCAACTTAAGAGCAAGAGCAAAAAAAAAAAAAAAAATCTCTCAAAGAATTTGTATTATAGACACACAGTAGCCTGATGCCTGTTAGGAAATGTGAGAGGAATGAATTGTTTCTGCGTCTGGGTGTTTCAGGGGATTAAGCCTGTCTTTGAATTGCTGTTCATATTTAGGGGCCAAAGTCCACTGCATGTGACACACAGATACCAACAGGCTTAGAGCAAGTGAGTCTGTAGATGTGTATTCTATAGGTCTCAGATATTTTATGGGTTTCATACACTTAAGCCATGAAGGATAGACCTATTTAACAAGATGTACAACAGCACTGACTGGAATCAGCATGCATATTTGTTAAAACTAATATCCTGCATTACTGGTTGTCAGATACAATGTGATTTGACCATGATCTTGCACAAAGTGTTAAAATACAGATATGAATTACTGGGGGAACATTTAACAGCTGACACTGGATTTAGTGCAGAAAAGGATGAAGAGATTTTTATAAATAAAAATTATTCATGGAAGATGTTCCAGCACTATCAACTTGACCTTGATTAAGATGAACGCGTTGCTTTTGTTGGTGTGTGTGTATGTACACTAAAGTGACCTGATGCTCCAGTTTACAAACATGCCCGTCCTTGAATCTGTCTCATTTTCCTCAGGCGTTTCCATAGAAACCTAGAGAGTAAGCTCCGGTGTGTGTATTCTGCAGGTAGAAGGCTTTGTCACCTAACCGAGGATCTTAATTTTAGTAAGTCGTTACCTCAGTCGCAGCCATACGGTTTAAAACAACTGTGGAGATTCAGCAAGGTTTCAGTGACATACAGATATGCATAATATTGCTCCTGTGGGACCAGAGAAGATCTGCCTAGCAATGAATGAGAGTGTCCTGCAGGTGGGAATCCAGATCCAGGTCTTTCCTTTTACACAGTGCACTTGGCCACAAAAAAGACCAAATTCACATTTCTTTCTCATAGCAGATGCTTTTGTGGAAGGTACATGATTAGGGAGGGACAAGATGGAAAGATCACAGCACAAGGATTTACTTTATGATGAAGTTTATTTTAAAACAACATGTTTTGGAAACACTCTGCTGCAGCTTGAAAAAGCAGAGAATCGCGCTCACATGAAGACTGAGATCACAACCCATGCATGTCGTTTGAGATTTCTTGTTTCCAATGTTTTTGGGTTGCTTTTTCTACAATTTTTCTAAGCAGCTGCTTGGGCATTTCTCAAAACAGTTTGTATATTGCAGCACAAAAATTTGGATAATCAGGAAAATGAAGAAATTCCTTCAAAACTTTCCTTCAAAAAATTCCTTTTGAAATTTTTATGTTTCAAAATGGAAATTTCTTGTCAGCCATTTGCCACCAAAATGTGAAATTCCTGAATCGTTGCCTAGAAACATACCACTCAAAATGTTTAGTCATGTTGTCAAAATCAAAATATCCTATGGAAGAAAGTGCATCAGTTGTTGTTCAGTCTATTTCAACATCATTTCTCTATATGCAGCTGAATTTGATTGATCAAACTGAATGTATGTCTGTTCTAGAAACCATTACAAGGATGTTATATTCTTCCTTACGGGAATACTACAACATTTGTAAGGTGGATTTTTTTTTAATTCAGTACAACAGAAACAACAGCATTATACATGGAGCCAGATAAATCTGGAAGCTTTGAAAATGTTTGGAAAAGTTCTTACAGTAGAAAAAGAAAAGCACACTGTATTTGGTAGTTATGTTGCAAAGAAGGCTTGTTTTACATTGTGGATTTTCTCATCACTCTTGCTGGTCTGGCCACATATTCATTTACATCATACCTGATATTCTCCCTCGCAGAACATTATGGAAAATTTTCCTCTACAACAATCTGCTGCGATGTCATCACAGACAGGATGTCATCACAGACAGGATGTCGTTACAGGAAGGATGTCATCACAGGCAGGATGTCATCACAGACATCATCCATTGCAGTGCAATAAAGAAATGTGGTAGTGTGGCTGGTGGTCATATACTTTCCACCTCCATGCTCAAAACACATCTTCCACAGCATTCAGGAATGAAGATTAAGGTAGAAGACATCCATCTCCATCCTCTGGAGGACATCGCCATTCCCTTATTGTATTTGAGCAGAGAAACCTTATTCTATGCCCAATTATGGTGTTGTAAGTCAAGTTGTACTAAACCCCACATTTTCAGCAATGAGATCCCTGAGGAGGGGTCCCAGAAGGCCAGTAGATACCAGGCATTATAGGGACCAATTACAGGAATGTGTGTACTCACACCATTCCCAGATACTGTGGCACACAGATAACATCCTTCAGTGCCTCCCAGGGTCATCCACTCTAGCTCTCTGTGTTATTCAAAGTCCGGTCATAGTGACTGCTCCTTTCCATCACACTACTAAATCTGGCAATTAAGCACTGAATCATTTAATCAGATCAATCGCCAAACCACACTGGACTCTGGCCCTCTCATAGGTTTGTCTGAGCAGAGCCATCATCAAACATTCCTGGACTTCATCCCTCCAGGACCAGAATTTGACACACCTGCTTTAAATTATCTGCACATGCCAGTAATGACTTTCCGTAACTCTTATTATGTTGGCATGATTTAGTATGGCCATGTTACAGATCTTTCGCTGAGGTGTGAAAGCATTTCTTTAGTCACCAGCATTGCGTATGATACAGACCTAAATGCATAGTACATATACACTGATTTTCATTGCAAAATGATTATACATTTGTCTACTGCCTTCTTCACAGCATCACAGCAGTAAAAGTTTTGAAATCACACACCTGTTTTTCATTCTGCATGTTTGGATAATTGCAAACATTGTTGAGTGGCCCACATTAGGCTCTACTCTCCGACCAGCCTCTGCCACTGAATGACAACAGTTTATGACATGGTCCACAAATGTTGTTCTTATTTCATCTGTCTTCCGGCTCTTTCTCTGTGCTGTCTTCTTCTTAGCAAACCACACTACATCCCCAACCTTCTTTCATACACAGGCATTTGCTTCTGGTCAACATCAGCTTTGTTCCTCCATTTTCTAAAATTGTAATACTTGCTATGAGTTGCACCTGTATGCAACTTCAGTGTTTGGTCTGACGCTTCCCTTTGTACTGTTGTAAGTTCAAGATTCACCTGACAAGCAGTTTCTAATTTTAACAGCCAATATAGATTTTTGAACTATACTTCCCTATTGAAGGAACATTTGGATGAAGATTTTTGCTTACACTATGGATACACATCTAAATGTTTTACAGAGCAGAACTAAATGTGAAGTGTATTATATCTTTTGACAACATTTGGACTGATACAACTTATTTTTGGGCTAATTCAAACTGAACTTTCCGCTTCCTATAACAACCAAGATTAAATCGTTTGACAATGAATACATACAATGAGAAATGATGTTCTCTGACTTAAGAGTGTGCAGACTTTATACGTGTGGTTATGATAAGCATAATTTTCATTTGTGAATTTGTCCAAAGCAACTGAGGAAAAAACTGTAATTCGTGCCATTGGATTAAAAAAAAAATTATTTCAATTTTGTGTATTTTGCACTTTTAACAGTGTGCACAGAAATGAAACTATTTTCTCTAGAGCAACCTGGCAGAAAAATGATAAAGAAAATTAAATATCAAATCAAGTAAAGAATTCTCTTGGTGTCACGAGTTCATCTTTATCCAAGGTCAGGATGACAGAGACAGGGACAGGTGAAGGAGTTATTACAATGTTCACTGACATTTTCTCTGCCCACTCCAATCTGCAGGGCTACAGATGCCCGAATATGAGTTGAAGCGACACAAAGCATCTCTGTACAGACTGAGTTAACTGAACACACTCATTTTGTAACCTTAGTTTGATTGGTTTGATTATTCTTCTCAGAGAACTGCTGGGACAAAACTTAGAGGACTTAGTTCAAAGACCTTTGCTATTACACAACAGATCTTTTCAGTAGTCATTTTTTCCTAATTCAAAAACAGCTGCGAAGCTTTCTCTAGTCTTAAAACTGTGCTTTCAGAACCTGGACCTGGAATGGTACAAAGACCTAAGATAACACCTTCATATTATACATAATGAGATATGAGATCATTATGATGGTTATACGAGGGTTTTTTTCTTGTTCTGTTTGTTTGCTTTCCTGCAGGGGTTGAGGGGGGTGGGTCTAATTATCTCCTCAGGGCTTTTGTCACCAGTCCCCAGCCAATGTCTGAATCTTCACTGTTGTGAGGCACCAACTTGTCTGAGAGAGGAATAGCAAACATGCGCCTGCTCCAAGGCAAATGAAGCCAGCTAGCGCATCTCTTTTGAACTGCTGCTCACACAACACTGTCGGGCAACTGAATAGGCTTGGCTGGAAATGCCGAACGGCCAGTTCTGCGCACGTGAGCTAGCAGAGACCCAGGACTGGCTAGAACCGACTGATTCTGACAAAGTGGCCGTATTTAGCATAGAGAAAATACCTTCCAAACACACTAGATTCTAGTCACATGTGGGCAATGTGACAGGAACCAAAACAGTTACATCTGTTGCACACAAGGCCATGTGAAGCAGCAGCTCGAGTGAGGCTGAATGCCAGACTAGAACAGCAGCACTGAAGACAAACAGACGCATTTAATTGAAAGAAGGTGAACCAATGTCCTGAAAACACACTGATCCATCTAAAGACATATAGTGCTTCAGAGTTATCCAGATGTTTTTTGGCACTGAATGACAAACACACTTAAAGAACATATTAATAGTGGAGAACATATTACTGGTGCCTTAGGACGTGAGTGGGTTTCATAGCAATTCATAAAATGTAGAAAACGCTCATTAACTCTGCATACGAACAATATTCACTTCAACGCTCTCTCTGCATAATGTAGTGTCTTGCTGCGGCTGATGTGTTGACATGCTCAGAATGTGGTGTTAATTCTACTGCAACGTCCATTCTAGTTTCTGCCATAACTACTGCTCACCTGTTCTTTTCATATATTTACAGTTCTGAAGGAGAGAGAGATGCAGGGCAGGCGAGGAGGGCATTATCAGGACTCCCATGATACCCTGCACCTCCCTGCAGCCTGTGCTTTAGAACTGTTGTGTGGATTGGGTTAATTGTTTTTTTGTTAGCTAGTTTTGGTGTGTGTTAAATTGGTTTAGGCTGTGTTTATAGCCTATTAGTTTCACTGATTTACGTTGTCAAGATTTGATTTTGTTTAGATATCCCTCACGCTATCTTTCCCCAAAGAGTCAGTCTTTTCCAGCTGCCTGATATTCTTTGGAATAAACAGTTTGTTGATTTGCTTTGTAAAATGGCATCCTGTAAGAGCTTTCCTATGCTGAATCTACACTGATGTCAGAAGTAGGATGATGCTGCTTAGCTAACAGACGTTAAGCATCAGAGCACTCAAGAACAGACGGCAGGGAAGATGCTGCCCTCAGGAAGGAGGTGCCTGATGAGCCCAGCTACCCGAGGACAAAGCCACTGGCTAAAGGTGTTCTCATGCCAGGGTTTTGAGGGTGGAGCCTGGTTGGGGCCTGCCATGAGAGAGATGGCAGAGGCGACATGCATCCACCTACCACTCTACACCAACAACGATACCTGGTAGCAGCATTCTGCACTACAAGGTGTTCGAAGATCTGCCATAGGAGCAGCAGATGACCTAGCAGAGTCGAAAACAGCCTTGTTGTCTTGGGCACATACCAGCACCATCATCAGTCCACCAGCTGCTCCCGGTAAGGAGAAGGGTTTTCCAGGGAGAGCGGATAAGCGTGCTGGCAGCGGAACTGAGCACGATGGTTTGGGATGCATACCTGGTTGCATTAAGAGGAAGTAGTATTAGGATACTGAGTCGACATGTTCAACACGTTCAACTTAATGCTTTAAACTTAAAGTGGCAGAGAGGGCAGGACTCAGGACAAGAGTACCGAGGGCTAGCCAGCAGATGAGCTTGATATACAGGCAAGAGTAGGGCTACTCAGTGAGGGATGGGCAGCCCCTGTTAAAGGTGTACCCTCAACACCAATGCTACAGACAGGAAGATCAGATCTCATGGACACCACCTCCACAGTGTGACTGCTGCAAGGACAGCCGTGCTCCCTGAAACAGCAAGTGTCACACCAGATGGCTGGGAGGTGACTACTGTTCAATTTAAGTCTGTCAGCCGAGCCAACATGCGTGGGAAGAAGTGGCTCCTGGCTGTGGTTGGGGGTCTGAACCAAAAGCACCTGGCTCTTACCTATAAAGGGCGTATGCACATGGTCTGGATTTTCTCGCAGCAGCCAGAGTCATAGTCAACCTCAAGAAGGAAACTCTGAGCTTCAGCACGAGGTGAGTGAAACTCACAAAGTGTCTGTGACAGCTGGTGACACGGGAGGGGCGGAGATGCAGGGCTCCCAGACAGTGTAGCCTTCACCCTCCGTGGGCGAAATGTTGACTCTGGAGGAGTTGAAAACGCAGCACCAAAGATGATTGGTGGAAGTCCGGGGCCCGGGCGCACTGTCAAGTTGTAGGCACCAGTGTGAGGTGGCCATCATCAGAGAAGATGAACATGCTGGTTGGTGGACAGCACTGAGGGCAGCGATGTCAACGCTGCACTGATCTGACTCAGTCCCCACCGGCTCCCGTTTGCTAAGAAAGAGGCTGCAGAACAGAAAGTGAAAGAGATGGCAGCTGTGGGGATCACTGAGCCGTCAAACAGCCCCAAGGCAGCACCAGTGGTCCTGGCAAAGAAAAATAATAGCTGGCATTTCTACTTGGACTACTGGCAACTCAGCATTGTCGCTAAGCCCAACTCATATCCACTCCCACACACTGACGATGCTCTGGATCAGCTCGCCGGCTGAGCGTGGTTCATCTTGCTGGATCAGCAGAGCGGGTACTGGCAGATAGGATTATCCCCTGATGCTAAAGAGAAGACAGCATTCACACTAGGTGCCAGGCTCTGGCTGTTCAGAGTTCTGGCTTTCGGGCTTTGTAATGCACCAGCGACGTTTGAATATTTGATAGAG
Source organism: Sternarchorhynchus goeldii (assembly GCA_028565775.1). NCBI lineage: Eukaryota > Metazoa > Chordata > Actinopteri > Gymnotiformes > Apteronotidae > Sternarchorhynchus > Sternarchorhynchus goeldii. The sequence goes on from JAOXYF010000010.1 coordinate 3,189,809, forward strand.
ATAGAATTCACCGGTGGATCAGTGCATGGTTTATTTAAATGATGTGGTAATTCACACGCCTAGTTTCAACAGTGTGCTCGTGAACCTGGAACAAGTATTCGAGGCTATTAGGACAGCAAATCTCCATCCACACCCAGATAATTGCAGCTTCCACCAACACTGCGTGAGCTTCCTCGGGCACGTCATGAACGGAGCTGAGAGTGAGGCAGACTGGGCCAACGTGGACAACATGGGATGCTGATGACATGCAGAGCTTTCTGGGTTTCGCTTCATATGACTGTCGTTTTCCATATGGGTTTGCCAACATAACTGTGCCACAGTACCGGCTCACAGCAGACTGGACCGTGTTCCAGCTGGAACAGGAGGCCGAACGTGTGTCTGTGACTCTGTGCTCGGATACGTGGAGCACCAGTGCTAACTTTCTTCAGGGCAGGTGGCAAGTTTATCGTGAACACAGACATCAGAGGTATAGGCACTGCAACAATCCTCTCTCAGGTACAGGAAGGGGTTGAGAGGATGGTAGCCTACTACAGTGGGTTGTTGAACAAGCCAGAGCAAAACTGTTACGGGACAAGAAGAGAACTGTTAGTTGTCATGATGGGGCTCCATCATTTCTGCCTTTACCTGTATGGCATAGCTTTTTTCACTGTTCACTCGAGGGCCAGGTGTCAGGTGTAAGAATCCTGCCTCACCAGTCAACACCTTGCTGGCTGCCCTGTCTCACCACCCATGTGCCAGCGAGGAATTCTGGGACTCTGCACATGGTGGTGGAGAGAGTGGTTGAGAGGAGCTCTTCCACCACTGCTGTCACCCCCACTGACACTGGACTCAGAGGGGTGCTGAGAGCAACACCTCTGTGCCCAGGAGGAAGGTGTGGATCAGCACACAGGCTGGTCAGAAGCTCAGCTGGACAGATGTTACACCACATGGGCCGAGGAGTAAAGGAATTCGTGCTGACTGAACAGTCTCCAGTGGCATGATGGGCCACTGTACTGTGGATAGGAGCGCTGGTGCCAGGGTCACATGTGTGACAGGTGGAGCCTGGACAGTGCAGCCTGAGGAAGACTGTAGTGAGCATCGCAGACCATTGCATGCTGACCACTCAGCTGGTTATCATCACTGCCAAACACCAATGTGACTGCGATTAACATTTGACATGTACATGAACCTAAGCTATACTGAAATGCATATCCTGAACATTTTACACTTCATCAATTCAAAATCATCAATTGTAATAAAAAGTGGTCAAATGTGAACAGCATCAGTATTTTAGCAATAACATGGGAAGGAGTAATTGGCTTTAACATTGAACAATAGCAATTAAACATCTACCAGGTGTATCTTTTGGGGTTCATAGGGGTCTCTAAAAAGTAACCCATGAGCTACTACTAGCTTGAAGCATGCAAATGCATAGACATTAGTAGTCCATGGATTACTTATAATAATAATAATAATAATAATAATAATAATTAGTTTATATAGAGCTTTTCTCACACTCAAAGTTGTTTTACAACAATATATAACATATTTTTAAAAAGTAAAAAATGACATGTTTTAGCTGCTGTTGAGAAAAACATGGTCTATTTGTTCAGTTTTAAAGGAGGAGAGTGAAGAGAGAAAGATCATGGTAACATCTTCCATAGTTTCAGAGCCATGACACTGACAGAAACCAGTCTGAATTTAAGAAGAGAGAACTGACCAGCACCAGAGGCCCTCAGAGTATGGGCAGGGCAGTAAACGTAGGGAGGGCAGCGAAGTAGAGGGGTGCAAAACTGTGCAGAGATTTCTATGTGAGCAGGAGGAGTCAAAACTTAATGTGTAGTGGAACAGGTAGCTAGTGTAACCACTATAGGAGTGGAGTGTTATGGGCATATTTTTTAGAATGTAAAATAAGTCTTGCAACTGAATTTTGGACATACTGAAGTGAGTGGATAAATTGTATAATATACTGTTGTAAATCTGACCTAAAGTTTTATAAGATCCTAAACATATTTGCTGTAATTCAAGAAGTTTCAGGACATCACGTATAGGCAATGACCAACTATATGAAAATTATTCTCAGCAATGTGATTAGTCAGTTAGTGAATTCTGATAGTGAGCATTGAGCAATTTGTTCATGTGTGATATTGGGAACTTTCCAATAGGAATATTTTTATCATCACTAAAAAACAGCTGGAAGTGTTTGACATTCTTAATACAATAAAGAATTACTTCACAGAGAAGAATGTGCCACAAGAAAAGCTGGTTTCCATGACTACTGATGGAGCCCCAGCGTAGCCTGTACCTCATGCAGGTTTTATTGCTCGTTGCAAATCAGATCCTGACTTTCGAATGTTTTTGAACTATCATTATGTCATGGGGCAGTGGGCCACAGTGCTGAGATGTCATGACACCATCATAAGGACGGTCAACTCCATTTGAGCAAAACCCAAACAATGTAGAATCATTAAACTCTTCCTGACAGGAAAATAGAAATAGAAATAAGGCAGAAGTGTAAAATATTTCTGTGTCAATTGGCAGAAATGACAGGATCAGAAATGCAATCAAAAAAGACACCTCTGCTCTGTTTAATCTTCTCAAAAATGTGACCACCAAACTTCACCAAGCTTCAGGTGTGACATCTATGGTAAAGATGTAAAACAATGCAAAACTGAGCAGAAAAAAGGCAGAAAACAGCTACTACAGCCAACTTGTTGCAAGACCATAAAAAATTAAAACAACAGGAAATTTTGTAATAATTTAAGAATTAAAAGTGTAATCACAAAAATTTTTCTAGACCAACAAAGAAATAAAAGTGCCTAGCAGACATGTTCTTTATGTAACATTCCAGCAGGCGAAAACAAGAATCCATGATATCGTCCATTTGAAATTTTTTTAATTGTGTATTTTATTGTATATTTTACCTGGCCAACACCCTCTGCACAGTTTTCCCAAGTACCACTTACTAGCCTTGAAGTTAGTCATAACAAACCAACGTCATGGAGATGCTTCAAGCTGTCTTGGACTTGGGCAGCACTTTGAAGAGAGATACAACTGTGTGGGAACAATGTTGACTTTGGTGACTTTGTTTGGATCAACTTGTTCATGCAAATCTGCGTTTGCTGATATTGAACATCACTGGAGCCAAGTTCCAAAAAGGGCTTACTTATGAGTACCAATACCACAGAGTGAGAACCCGTCACAAGCACCTATACCACTGAGTGAGAACCCGTCACAAGCACCTATACCACTGAGTGAGAACCCGTCACAAGCACCTATACCACTGAGTGAGAACCCGTCATGATGCACACTAGATAAAAGCACTAAAAGAAATAAAAAATTTCCAAAAAAATTATATTAGCACATTCCTGATAGGAGATTGGGATGGAAAGAGTCTAGATGATCCAGTTGTGTTCAGTCATGTAGAAATGGAACACCTTAAAAAGCGATCATTAGTCCACAAGAACTGGGCAAGCCATTAACACCAACTCTGGACTCTGGAGCTTCTGAACCTCATACATGCTTCAGCACTCACGCTCTTAACACAAATCTTTAACAACAATTACCACAGGCAACAAGAGTGGCAGAGGACACCGGCAGAGGGGAGGAAGGGAAACTAAGAAAAGGGCAAGGCAATGGCTGATACAGCAGTGTTCAGCAAAGAGACAGAAGCAGAAAGACGTCAAGGAGGGTAGCACGAGGGAGAACGTAGATCTTGTCATTCTGACCATACAAAACTAGTTCACCATGGAGACCAGACATTTAAGCACCTACGTTATGCTCACAGAAGCTCCTCAGAGCCCCAGCTGTTGGTTGTGGTCGTCAAGGCTGCCTCAATCCTTGTATTTCCTGGCTAAATCCCCCCCCCCTCACACACACACACACACACACACACACACACAGTGACAGCTAATCCCTGAAAGTTCAGGTGGTGTTCTGCACCAAGACAATGGCATACCACAGTCATCATGTCAAGGCAGCATCCTTGACACTGATAATTAAACATGACACTGTTTCATTGTCTTCACCTTTATAACCTGCACAGACAAAATGCCACACATGGCCCTGGAGAGGTCACTTACAATGCTACAGTCCTATCTCATCTCTGATAATTAGTAATTAGCCCATTACTCTAGGGTACATGATTTAATGTAGACCCGTAGTATAATAAGTAAAGATAGCAACCAGATGGCTTTTGTATTGGTATCACGGAAAGATTGTGTCTCTCTAGCAATTTATAGCAACAGAAATCAGTAAGTGAACATATTCATTGCTTTGTTCCTTTTACATTAATATGTGCTTTTGGATATAGGCAAAAAAAAATTGTTGCACCAATGAATCATGTCACAAAAACCTCTCACTGTGAGCTTGTGTGTTTGTTTCTCGGGGAGAAGCAGGAGCTGGGTGTGTTTGTTTCTCGGGGAGAAGCAGGAGCTGGTTGCGGCCTCCCGCTGCTCGTCCTACTTTGCTTTGGCTCCTTCTGCCACGCTTAAGAGCGCGAGGCAGCTGTAAGGGCCGAGCTGGCTGTAAATCATCCCCTAGGAGATCCGTTCATGTTTTCCACAGGTCCCGGCATGAACTGCGGTCCGGTGTAACGTTAAAGACGACAGTAATTGGGGAGTGAGAGAGCGCGTGTGGAAGAGAAGGAAACATCTGCAAACACTTACTGAGACTTTGAACTTGCCCTGCCACGTCAGTGTATAACCATGGACAGTCCAAGCAGAGCACAATCCACAAAGACGCTAAAAAAAAAAAAAAACACCACTTTGGAGAGAATTGGCTGTTATGTTCTGCTGATCCCTGTAAAGCATCAAGAAGTTTGCATCTGTAATATAGAGCTACTGGACTCTTGCACGAGGTAAACAATATCATAAATCCATTCATTCCAAATGGAAGTGCTTTAACATTCACTTTTTCATCAAAGAAGTTGGACTTTAATCCCAGCCATCAAAACACATGTGCACACAATTTATAGAACTGAACCCAAGTCAAACAATTCTCCAGTAAACCAAATTTTATTTGAGAATAATTGTTATAATAAAATCCACATCTTTATAATAAAAGTCAATATTCACATTTTTTTTTGTTTGTTTATTTGTTTTTGGTTTAGAACATAGCAAACTATGTTTCTTGACTCTTACACCAGTAACAAAAGACATTAAGATTATAGGCATGGCATAAACACGTAGTTTTTTTTTTTTTTTTAAGTGTTTTTTTGTTTTTTTTTTTAACCAAATTGAAAATTTGTACAGAGATAGAAGTATAACCTGACAAACTAAAACCAATCCTCACTCCTCAGAGCCACTGGGAAACCTTCATGTTGTTTTTTTCCTTTTTATTTACCCAGGCTTCTCCGATACGATAACTCCACCTTGTGGAACTGAATATAGTTTGCACAAGCTTCCAGAGAACATAGCTATTTTAAGCTTAAAATATTCCATTAGAACTCCATAATTTCCATAATCAACTGGCTAGACTTTATTGTGATTCATTTAAAAGAACTGAGAGTGGAAATTGGAAAACTAAACCGGAATTCAATCCACATCACGTTGATGGCAAACCTACATGAGTAGAGCCAGCAAGAATACACAACCCCAAAGTTGCAGTGATTAAAAATACAAAACAGGACGTAATCATGATTCATAAAATCCATTGTTGTGAAGGGGGGAAAAAAAAAAAGCTTCGAGATTAAAAATTTTAAAGACTTCTTAGAATATAGTAAAAATGCAAATATATTAAAACGAAAAAAAACACACTAGTCCACCAACAACGAAGATTTAAACCACACTCAACCATTGAAATGTGTTGCTGTGCAATTAACTGACACTGAAGTGGCTAGATAAGCCATGAGTAAAAGTATTGACTTTTTGAAATTCATTCTGAAGGAATCACGTTCAGTCTAAGAAACAGAGAAAATTCTGAGAAAACCATGGGGATGTTGGCTTAGTGCTCACATGTGTGAAATGTGGGATGTTGTGATGGTACTAGAGGAGGGCCTCCATACACCACCCAGGATGTCAAAGAGGAAGAATTCACTACTCACAATTCATTTTGTAGAAAGGAAATATGCAATACACATTTTATTCACACTTTACAAAAAGCTACTCTTCTACAATACCTTCAGCAATTCAAAGTCATTAACAGGGCAAAAGTATGATTTACAATATGATTTATAAGAAAACTAAATGGTGTAGAAAGACCATCCCAATCTCAAGTGTTTTGGTTTAGCTTTATCCATGCTGTTAAAAATGATTTAAAATGTCCATTTCTGCATAGTGGAAACAGGCCAATCCAAGCTAAAAGGTGTCCGCAAATCAGTTTATATGGGAGGGACAGAAAAATCTCATCACGTTAAGTGCTAACCGATGCATTTCATCAGCTTTCTAAAACATAAAATCTGACCTTGAACATTCTAATGCCATTGATTATAATGGTTTACAGTCTGGATTTTGGTCCTAAAGCTGAACTCAACTTTATGAAAGACACTGGTAATTCTGGAAAAACAAAACAAAACGTGCCCTGTCCCTCTCCCACTTCAACAAAAGGAAGCATCTCAAGAGGGAAATCTAATCTACCAAGCTTCATAGAAGAACCACATGGCACTACACAGGTAAGAGTATGGCCATACTAGAGAGATTATAGAGACATCAAAAGAATTATAAAGTTAGGTGAGATTGTACGGGGGGGGGGGGGGGTGGAAGAGATCTACAGAACATGCTTTTAACTAAACAAAAGATTATGAGGAGTGGTTTCAGAATAATAATAATAATAATTAAAAAAACCACTTTCAAGGGGGAGGGGGGGTATAGGGGCATAAAACAGAGTCCAAGCAGACTCTAACTACAAAAATATTTTCATGTGACATTACAGACCTGATTCCTTGCGTAGTTCAGTACAGTAGTTCAGAAAAAAAGGGTTACAAGTGTACAGGTGACAATGACACATCACAAAATAAAGAGAGAGAGAGTGAATGGATGGATGGAGAAAACACAAAAATCCCAGAAATATCTAACAGTATTTTTTGAAGGATGAGAGGTTGTACAGGTATTCACTGATAGTGCAAGATACGAGTCCACAGAGGCACAACGCTTACTTCTACAGAGTGCAGGGGGCAGAAAAGGCAGGAGCTTAAATTGGAGTTGAGCAAAAAGCCAGCAAGCGATGTCTCCTCCAGCATAAGCGCAAGATGCATGGAGAAAAGCACCGAACAGACAAAGAAGAGCCGAACATTTGAATAACTTCAGTACTGCAGTCACAACGAGGGAAACAAAAAAAAAAATTAAATAAAACAAAATTAAAACGCTGAAAAGAAAATCCTGCAGAGTGCAAAGGAGCGGCAGTGACACCTGGGACAACCTCTGGGGGTTTTTGTTCTGTTTTTTGTCTTTTTTTTTTTAAACAAGCTGGTAAATTTGATTCCTTTTGATAAAAATGCAGTCATACTTATACAATACAATCTTTTTTTTTCCTTAAAGTCGGATCATAATTTATCCCAAGTACAAAAAAAACCAAAAACAAACAAAAACAAACAAAAACCAAAAAACACCAAAAAAAAAAAAAAAAAAAATCCTTACATGTGAATCATATACAATCAAGTAAAGATTAAATATGTGAGAAAACCCCACCAGGACGATAGAGGGGGCAAATTCATGGCTGGGCAAAAAACTACTGGCCTCAAAAGACAGTGCTACAGACCTTGAGAGTACGAGCACGTATACGGAGCGTGTATACGGAGCGCGTATACAGTGGGAACAAGGCCCACTTCTCCACCCAACACAGTGAACGGATGCTGGTTGAATACAGACTCTCTGGCTGAAGTCTTCTCATTACCCACCACCCCTTTCTCATATACTAAGAGATTCCACCTACTTGCAACCCCTGTACCAGGTGGAAGATTCCACAGTGAAGTCACATCCATTGTATATAATTTTTTTGTTGTTTTGTGGGTTTTGTTTTTTTTTTTAAACAAATACAGGTGCATAGCTCAGTCACTCAGAAAAGCAAAAAAAGGGGAACATGTTTAAAGCGCATGGATAAAAACATGTGCGCGAGAGAGAAGTGATGAGGGGGTCGCCCAAACGCAAGTTAGCCAACTGTGACCCCTCTTGGAGACAGTGAGGAGAAGAAGAGACAAGGAAAGTACAAGTGCATTTGAGTACTTTCATGTTCAAGTTAGTTTAAAAACATTCTGCTTTTTTAACTGCAAATGTCTTGCAGGATTCTGCTGTTGGGAATATTGCACCATTAAGGAGTGAATATGGAGAGCAGACAGGAGTCCCAGCACCAGTTGAGCTGATCAGCACTGCACCCTCCTACAGCTTCCAGGGCTGGAGCACATGAAGACTGGCACCCATGTAATTAATAACGAGCTGCAGTTCACTAAAGACATCAGAGACAAAATGACTATTTCACTAAAATCAGTTTAAAGCTATATAAAAACCCCACACACAATTTCCAGATGCTGAGATTGAGCTATTGCTGGTCAATATTTCAGACAGGTACTTGCACTAGTCTTTGAGCTAGTCTTTAAATCCATTCAGGACTTCAAAAAGAGGAGGTGTAAATGCACTTGGTTGAGGACTCAAAGAAATCATTGCTGGCTTTTGACTATTAAGACCTGATTATCAGGTGGCATTGCAACCTCTTCAACTTCCTCGAGTCCAACCCGTCCACAGTTTCACATCGTTATAAACCTGACTTGTGTAAGCAAGCTACACCTACATACCAATCCACACTCCTACAAACTTCTAAAGCCTTTCTGACTAAGTACTGGGGGATAAAGAGGGTCAATAGAGGTGCATGCTGATAAAACAAAGCTGATCTGATGAGGAACCAGGGCCTCCCAGCATCTATGAGCAAATTTGGCTCCATCTGGATTAAAGAATGCAAAGCACATGAGAGAAAAAAAAAAAATTAAAATGCACATAAAACAATAATTGAAAGAAATAGTGTAGTTTAGAGGTTCTGTCGTTTTTCAGTAAGTTTCCAGAAAGAAGTGTCAGCGTTGGGGATTCTGCAGTGCCCCCTGATGGCAGGACAGTCTCACTACCTGCGCCCAGGCAGGTGGACTCCATTGACTGTGGGGAGGTGAGGCAGGACCAGCTCCAGTTGTGCAAACAAGGAGAAGTGATCAGAGGGGATGTGAGGGTGCGGGCAGCCAGTGATGCCGTTCTCCGACAACCAATCAGGGTCCAGCGGCCCCAAGACCCCCAACACGTTGAGCTGTGGCTCAGAGTAGAAAACGTAATCGATTACACCCTGCAGAGAAGGAGGGACAAAAAAAAAAAAAAAAAAAAAAAAAAAAAAAAAAAAAAAAAAAAAAAAAAAACACTTGTTACGCAACATGAGTGTTTGTGCACACGAATCACGTTACAGCACTTAATACTTAAAATAAATAAATAAATAAATAAATAAATAAATAGGTTAAGGGGGCGTTGCTGTTGGTTCCAACCTTGAAGTCGAACGTATAGTTGGTATAAGGCATAATGCTGTTGCCGTAGGCGCTCTTCAGCTTGAAGGCGTGCGTGATGCGGCCGCTGGGCGAGCCGCTCTTGCCGTTGCAATTGAATTTGGTCAGGCTGTCACTGTAACGCAGCTCTTTGAAGTCTTTGTGTGTGCAGTCCACACCACCCGTACTCAGGAACTCCACCACGCCTGCCAACACAGAGCCCCCCGTGAGCCCAGGTGGACCGCTGGCACACAGAGTCCGCTTCCCTGGCTAAAAGACACTTGTCTTATAAAACAGAGCTCTGTCGTTTTACCTTACTTATCGCTCGAGCAATAATCTGTTAACTAATTCACCTAGAAGCCAGACATTCTTTTGAAAACCACACCTGAGAAATGAAAACAGAATTAGTCCACTTTGCGGTTGTTGAAATCCCTGTGAAAGGAGACTCACTATTTCAGTCTGCCAGTCAAAGCGCTGGTGCTAATTAAGTTCTGCGCGCAGGCAGTTAAAGTAACGACTTCAGGGTGCCTGGCGACGACAGCTTGTTTGACAACGTGTTAAAACTCACATCAATCTTTACACATTTCTCTCCACACCTGGACGCAGCATTTACTGTCGCCACAAGGGAAAAACTTACCATCATCCACAAAAATAGCAGTGTGCACCTATGAGTCCCAGTCAAAAGAGTACTTCACACGATTGCTAATTCAGTTAACAGTAAATAAAAGCGAGCAGCACCACACTAGCACAGTTAACCATTACACTAAATGGTCAATGCATTTTCGCAGCATTTATCAACATTTCTGAGATTAAGTATTCAGTCCAAGGCAGCCAACCTGAGTCTGGGAGAGAGTTGAGATCAGCACACAGCACCAGTGGAATGGCGTTGGTTTCCCCAACCAGGGGTGGAATTTTGAGGCTGCGTGAGGCCTTGTCCACGATGTTCTTCACCTCCGACAGGAACATCATGGTCTGCACCAGCTTCACATCCGAGAACTCTGGGTCCCAGTGCATGTGGGCATTGGCCACAAGGAGGAGCTGTTTCTCCATGCCATGGAAAATCTTACTCGCTGCGCGCACACACACACACACACACACACACACACACACACACACACACACACACACACACACACACACACACACACACACGGTTAGAGAGTTCAGAGCAACAGCAACGCTGATGGCAGCAGATGGGGGGGGCATGCTGCTCTCCCTGGCTTCAGAGACACTGCAGACGTCCAGAGACCAACAGTGAACGGCAAAAAAAAAAACACACATGTAAACAAGGCATTTTTCCTTTTGTAGTTACAAGGCAATTTGGATCAGGCACGATAAAGGTATTGATTTGACAGGGCATTTCATCACTCACATGCCATCTCCACTGATTCCCTGCGAAGCTCCAGGAGCACAGCTACTCCAATGTTGTCCTTGGTCATGACCCTGTTCAGCATAAGCTCCGAGCCCTCGGAGTTGGCCATGGCCAGCTGGTTGAACTCCACCGTGTGCTTCTGCATTACACTGAACCTGTAAGGACAGCCTGCGGTTCAAACTTCTGCTACATCTCAAAAAACAGCTAAAGTCAGCTTTGTCACAGAGCACCCTGCTGCTAAACATTACGGTCTGACCTTGGTGTATTAATATTAGCTTATACAACTTGTTACTATATACAGAATGGCGAGGAAAATGCAACTGTGGGACGGACGGGACCCACTTTTCGGTCTTGTAGAATATTGCACATCCATCCACATGTTTCCTGTCTGATTCAGACATGGTTCTGGCTCGGGATTTTGGGCTAAAGAATCCATCATATCCTTGTCCTTTAAGCTCCACCAGAAAGTAGCTGTAATACTGCTCTGTCTCCACTTCCTGTACAGAGGAATCGAACAAGGTTATTAAAGGATGATTACTTCTTATGTTTAACCAAAGATCTATTTTAGTGCTTCAGTGTTTTAGAAAGTCCGTTTCTGTACTTGGTTCAACAAGCTTGCAAAAACACCGCAGACTACTAATTATTGCATTTTTTTTTTTTAAAGGACCTAAATAAAAACACCATATGAATTCTGGCTCTTTCAAGTTGAGTTGGCCCGTCACCAGTGACACATAAAATCTGATTTTCTACATCAATGAGTACTCAGCATTGTCCTTTGTTGGTCAGGAATCTCAGGAATGTCGTGTGGGTACCTGTAGGCTGATGATGTCGGCGTTGCAACTAAGGATCTCCTGCATAATGGCCTTCTTCCTGTACTCCCAGGTCAGGGCCCAGGGTGGGCAGTAGCCATAGAGCTGGCGTGTGGCATACTTATCACACAGAACATTGTAGCACATCACTGAAAAGAGGGCTGCACGAGGGAAGGAGGGGGAAAAAGAGCAAGGGTAAATAATAGAGCCCTTCATGCACCCATCCAGTTCAACATAGGATTTTACTATGGGCCCCGAATATGCAAATCAACAAATGGTCTGTAGGTGAACAGACAACACTGAAGTGTGGTACAGAAATGATTACCTGCAGGCCTGGTTCTGTCAGGCTCCTGCAGCACAATCCATGACCTGGATGGTGGCTGCTCAGCTGGCACTGGACAAGGAGAAGAAATAAATAAATCTGATTAAAAAGTACTGTTAACCTTCCAATGGCTACTTAATTTGCTTAAGTGTATTTTCTTTATCCTTGCATAAAAAAAAAAAACCACTATGATTCACACGAATTCACTGATCCTATTTGGATGATGAATGTAAGCAAACACTTAAATGGAAAACTTGGCAGATGAGGCTCAGAATGGATTTGCATAGATGCAAAATGCAATGGACAAATAATACCGCACTCATGAAGCATGAGAAACCCACTGCGTTTGATAGCACCGGCAAGATTGTCTAAAAGGTAGCTCATCAGCCGCCGCGTGCCATCTGGTTCCTGGTAGAGGCTCATGAGATCTTGTGCAAGTGGATTTCCTGTGGGAACAGGAAGAAGACTATGTACCTTACTTCTAACAAGTCTTTACAAATAAACTGGAGTCTTTAGGGACTTACCTTTTAACCCCAGTGTTTGCAACTGAAACAGTTTCCCCAATTCAAAAGGCAAAACACGCAACTGGTTGTTATTTAAAAGCAGTTCCCTGTGGAGGAGGAAAATTCATCTTTCAGGACAAGCTCTCCACTCACAACTGGTAGATCACACCTAAACTGCTACTTCACTCTGGTTCTTAAGGAATTTTATGAGAACCTCTTACACATTAGTAACTATACTACCGGTTCTTTTAATCAAGCATAATTTTATCATACAAAAGCTCAGTGTGACTTTCTATCTCTTGGGTGGGTCACTGAGAATTTTGCATTTCTTTTGTGTACGTTATGACACTATGTTTATTCTGGCCAAAGCCTTGAGAAGTAAAAATGATCAAATAAGATTTTAAGTGTTTGCAGCAAATTTATAGCTACATTACATTTACATACATCAAATTCTACCAATAAAAGAATATGAAAAAATTCAGTTAAAGCCTCTGTTCATGACATTAAGACAAAACCTGACAGCAGCCATATAACTGTTCGCAGTTTAAAAAAAAAAAAAAAAAAATTAATTAAAAATAAAAAAGGAAGTTGTGGTGCATTGCTCCATCTCATGCTGCTTCCCATCTCACCTGAGAGACACCATGTTGCCGAGCTCTGGTGGCAGGCTCCTGATCTTATTGGACGACAGGTCCAGGTACACAAGGTTGTGGAGCTTGGCAATGTCAGGTGGGATGCGTGACAGCGAGTTGTCACTGAGATGCAAAGCGGTGAGGTGAGTAAGCGACCACAGGGCTGAGCTAAGACTCCGCACTTTACCTAAGGGGAGAGGAACAAAAGGAGAGGGGAAATTATCTAATTGATATTCTACTCACTAGTGCAATACAGTTTTAACAAACAAGGCCTACACATGCAAAGGAAAATCCAAGAAACAAAAAAAGGATAATTTATATGCATTAAAGGAAAATCATTAACAGAAGCTTGGCACGCCTATACTATACTCCCAGCAGACTGAACATTAACAAACACAAACTCTCACCACTTATTTCAAGCTCAGCCCAGTAAGACTTTTTCCCGCTTGCAGCGTCTTCACTGGACATTATAGTGTACATCCGCCTGGGATCCGGCGGTTCATATTTCTCCTTGGGCATCCCTAGTCCACTGCAAGGCAAAAACATTTATTTACACTATAGAGTTCAAAATCACGTAACATCATAGATAACTAATTACATGCAAGCCTATCTATATGTCTATTATCCATCAACTGCCAGTAAACATTCAATAGGACTCCTTCAGAAAACGTATAATTTTACTACGTAGTATGAGGCACCTTCATGGAGCAGAACACCTCTCCATGTTTTTTGGCAGTTTGCTAGCTAGGTTACTACTAGTACTAAAGTTAAGGAAAAATGTATGTTAAATGGATAGTAAGTAATGTTAGCTGTCTACCTAGATTAGCTTGCTACCTAAGCAATGCAAACTTGAACCTCTCAGCAACAGGGTAGCAGTTGCGAGAAAGAGACTTTACAAACATATTCGTTAGCTAGCGCAACTATGAGAGGCCACTATGTTGAAGGACTTCTGGCGAGTAATCTAGCTAACTGCCAACTAGCCTATGGACTCCGAACCATAGTTGCTAGGTGTTTACTTAATTTAGCTAGCTAAGCTAAGCTTACTAGCTAGCAAGCCAACCCAGATAGCTGTACATTATCATCATGAAACCTGCTAGCTAATAACCTGCAACTTGCTAATGAAAGAAATGGCTGACACTTCCGAACGAATAGGATACCGATTTTACTAGAATTCCTATATACGCATACTACACTGCATTTCATGCTGCTACTTTCGGAGATGTCCTGCTTATTTTAGCAAAAAAAATTAAAAATCTGGCCTTTGGTAAATAGCGAGCTAGCTGTTAGCAAGTGTCAACGGTGCGTAGCGAGCTAACCATAGCAAACAAGCTAGCTAGCAAGCTACAGTAGCCAGCTAGCTTTTTGGTGAGCCAATTTTGAACAATAAACGATATTTCACTCGATTAGTAAGTCAACACTGTGCATTTCTGTCGTCCATTAAGAAGTGGTCTTAATTTGTTTAATCCCTTTGAGACACAAAGAACTGGCATTAGCTAGCTAGCTAAACAACAGCCCGGAACATATAGCTTATGCAAGTTAGTTAAATTATAAATATTAGCGACCGCGTTTGACTTTACCTTTAAAAGCATACCAACCACTGAAGTCACCTTTGTGTCCTATTTGGGCTTAGGTTCACTCGTTTCCGCTATTGAATTAATGTTACGGTAAGCAAACAAGCATCATGGCGGAGGTGTGATGCGTTTAGGTCCTGTTAACTGCCTACATGGCACTGGCGACATGAAGGAAGCTTGCTTTAATTGAGATGAATCGTTCAGGTGTCCCATAATAATTCTGTAGCATCTAAAAGCTAATGATAACCATGTGGCGAACATTTATTGCTTTAAAAACAACTCAAGTGGCAAACAATTAGCTTATTTTCCACCAATATTACAAAGTGAATGTACTATGGTAGTAGATCCCAAAGTTGGACCTTGGGACAACTGTTCATTCGTTTTAAGTTTAATGCGATATTTAGATTACGAAAATCTGTGACTTAGTGGTAGGAATTTTCCAACTTTCAAATAAGAGTTGCATAAACCTTGGTCAATCTTCAGGCAATCACAAAAACAATTCTATAAAAAAATACACACACACAAACAATGATATAGTTTTTATATAGTAATTTCATAAAGTATAAATATATCATTTTCAGTCAATTAATGTAAACTGATATTCAGTAAGTGTTCCTGTATCTGGGACAATGACTGTTGTATTTGTGAGGGAACAGCATGGCCAAGGTCCTTGGCCACACGTGATAAGAAGACCTCAGCTGCCTCTTGGACAGCTTCTCGGGTAATCTGGTCGTTCTGGGTCCACATGGGAGGACGAGTTAAGGTGAACCGTTCTGTAATTGAGCAACGAAGGTGACCTGGCAAAGGTAGATAAAGGTAGATAACAAAAACAATGTTATCATCCAAACATGTACTTTATGCCACTGAGTGATCATAGGTTGAGTGAAGACTAAGGACAACCCACACAATGTTTATGAGAGTGGTCATATTTAGGTTTTCACCTTTCATCACTTCTTCATAGCTGAGCATCAACATCCACACAAGCTTCAGAAGCTCTTCCCACTTTCTCCACCCCTCTGTACCATCCTGGTGTTAAAACAAACAAATAACTTAAGTGGTAGGACTTTGGGCTCTCATTTGGATAGTTGAGGGTTCAGATCCCAGTTCAGTTGGGTAGCCACTGCTGGATTCTCTCACCTCCAGGGCTGACCTCAGCTTCAAAAGAAGCTGGGATATGTGTAAAATTGCATTTTATTGCCTTGTATTTGTACTGAATAATGACAAAAAGTTGAATCATCATTATTAAGTCCAATGCATTTCAAATAGCCATATACCCACCAGACACTATTTTACAACATCCATGCTCAGAAGACAATTCATAATCAAGGAACATACAATCTTCAAATGGAAAAAGTGACAGTGATGTTCTGAAGTCAGCATGGCCTCGAAGTCTCACCGACGGGTCTGGCGCCAGCGTCGAGGTCTTCAGAAAGTGTAGCAGCAGTTTGAAGGACATGGGCAGGGGTCTCTTTTGAAAGCAGGCCTCATCCAGTAACAGCTCCAGAAGCTTACACTTCAGAAGACTGCTCTCTATAGTGTTTAACAACAACAGTCTAAAACACACACAATTGAAAAACAGGTGATTATCCAAATGCACTAAGATAACTTTGCATAGTTAGTGTTAGAAAATACAGATACATATACAATTTATTATACTCTTGCACGTTCACACACTGGTCACTTCATTAGGTATACATATCTTAAAAGGTACATTTTGTAGATGTACAGTTACAGACTGTAGTCCATCTGTTGCCATGTATTATTCCATTAATCACTGGCAAACACTGAAAAAATGATTCCATTATAGATTACTGATTACCTATTAAAGCTCCTGTTTTTCTTTTGTGCAAACTACTGAATAACTCAGCAGATGTGTAAAGGTTCTGGGTTCCTTATAGCCCAACACTGGTAAGGTCTTTTGCTACAGAACATCCAACACTTACACTCCTATCAAATTAGCTCCATCCCTGTAACCCTCCTAGATAGCTAAATGTTTTAGAATTAGATTTAAAAACTCCTCTGCAAAATCAAAGTAAATATTTACATTTTTTTCTGAAAAATGTTTTTCCATTAGAAATTGAGTAACACTAGGCGAGAAATGGGTGTGTCTTGAAAAGCCAATCCAGGTTCTACACTCTCAACCCCTGTAGCTAGTGCATCAACAGAACATCATCATCTGATAATGACTGTGGGATATAACATAAGAAAACTTTGGAGACAGTGAATGGCTGTTTGAACTACAGTAGCCTAAGCTGCAATTTATCATCCACTAAACAAAACAAAATTGATCAAGATAACTTTTACTTCAGATGAACAAGGTCATATGAACCAATAACTGTTTCCATGAAAAATACATCTCCTGTTAACACTGAAAAAAGTGTTTTTGATAAACAAATCCCACATTCATCAACAATACAGTTTACACTCAAATTGCATTATGTGCATTAATGAAAGCGACAAAGGGGCAGAAAGATGGGCAGTAATTATGTCCTGTTTAAACTGTGATCACCATATTCTTAAAATGTACCAGGAATCCAATTACTTCCTTTTTCTGTAACAAAATATAGTTACTATTTTTCTATCCTGATTACATCATGGCTTTACCTGTATTCCATTAATTCCCAACCCTGATCATAGTTTCTGAACATAGGACCACTGCTGACCAGGTACTCTGGGTTGGCATTGCTATGGTACTGGAGATTTAATGGCTGTTGCACTGTTTCAATATATCCAACACAGATATGCCAATCCAACACAGCCAAGCTAAGAGAAGTCACCCAGCCAGTGATCCTCTGGTCAGAAACTGACAAAAACAGACCTAACACAAAACTGACATGGCAGCAAATGGACTGTATTTCCCAGAATGGGGTTCTGTTAGTGAGTGAATATTAATCTCTTTTGTAATAACAAACTAAGATGATCAAGTATGGATATAAAAAAAAAAAAAAATTTTAAAAGAGGGCAAACATTGTTGACCTGACTTTCTATTTTTCTACTTTCTATTAGTCTGCTAGTTTTGTAATGTGTAATGTGCACAGTCACAAGCCTCGCTAGAACATTACAAAGCACTGCTAATGCAGCATCTCAATCTGTGCATTCCCATGTGGGTCTCACCTAAGTTGTCGACATGGGGCTGTACTGTTGAGACTGTTATAAAGCTCCTGAGAGAGCTTATTGGAGCTGCAGGTGGGTGTGCGGTCCACCTCCATGGCTAATAACAACATCCTCTGGAGAAACAGCAACATCCTATGAAGAAAAGGGAAATAGTGAAGTCGAAACAATACTTTAACTGAAATTCACATACTAAAAGTTTGTGAAGGCAAACTAGATGTTTTTTTTTTTTTTTGTGGAAAGTCTAAATATTGTCAGCAGAAAATTTCTTTGTCACTTCTTACTCTCAGGTAAATGAATGCCACATAGAACGTATGCCAATTAGAAAACACTTTACATGTAAATGAACTTACTTAAGACAGTAGTTTTTTTCCTGTTTTTGCATTTCTTTCTCCTCTGAATTAGAGAAAGACTGCTTGGCTGCATCAAATAACCAGTTGATAACATCTCTGTGAGAGAGAAAAGTTACACTAATGGACTGAGCATGTAAGCGCAAATTGCCACTGTATAATTTTGATCGCTGCTGCCTTCTGCTTACAAAACTGTGCCTCACCTGACATGTCTGAACTTCTCATCACATGAAAGCATTGCTTTAACGACAGAGAAGTGAAGCCTCCGCGGGGGCAGCTTGAACTGGAAGTCATCCTCCAACACCTGAAGCACGTAGTGCAGGAAGAGGCAGCGAACCTCATGGCGCAGCCTCCTGGCAGTGTTCTTACACCCATCCACACACAACCAACCATGAGTCCAAACTCAGACCAGTGTGTTCATAAGCGCATTTAATAGAAATAGCCAATAATAAAAATATCAAGAGTTTTAATCAATTGTACGTGTGGTTCTCACCTGTTCAGCCATTACTGATGAGAACAATTCCCAGTCCCAAGGGACAGTTGATATGTCTGCAGGGTGATATCTGAATAAAACACATATTTATTTTTTATTTTCGCTTCTTGATTATGCCTCTACATTGATTTCTCAGAATACTCCGTTGTAGTGAGGATAGAAAATGCTAACATAATGAGAAATTATAATTACTGTACTTTAATGTCATGCTTTAAAACTGACCATTTAATTAGTAAAAGCTTTACTGAAAAATTAACACCTTGTACTCAGTGTTGTCAGATTCTTGACATTGTCCTTACTATCAGAATTAGTTGTAAACAGATGTTATCTCCACTTGAATGGATTGATGGTAAATCGCCAGATGGAAGACGGATATCCACTTACTTCTGTGCCCTTATCAGCAGATTGTAAGCCTCGAGGGCCAGACCTTCAGCACACTGTGGGTCCAGAAGGATTCCTCTTAGAAGATGAGCCATGATGTCAGCAGGGGGGTAGTAACAAGGCTGTATCAGATCGGAGAGCAGCTGCACAGTACCTTCGGGGTAGTTCTCTTCGATCGTGCTGCAGACCAGACTCAGGCTCTGTCTGCACAGCAGCTCAGCTGGGCCATAGTCTTCACCTTCCTCATCATCTACAGGCTGTCAAAGGTACAAGGTGAATAGTATCACAATAAGTATGGAGTATCACAAGGTGAAGTAAGTATCACAAAGAATGTAAATATGCCTCTTGAGAAGTTTGTGAAAATTATATATTAATTTTAAAAGCATCAAGAAGAGTGGTGACAACACTGCCTTACAGTTCCAGGGAACACAATATATAACATTTAAACTATTTTCATGATAAACATTTTGCAAAGAAAATCAACAACAAATAAGACAGAAATATGCAAAATATGTTCAATCTTGCTCAATTAGCAAATGTATCTGAGAACAGTGGGGTGTGCACATAATAATTGAATGACCATAGATTTACATTCCCTGAGGCTTTACAGATGAAGACCAATAGAAATCTTTACCACGTCTTGAAATCCTCCCCCAATCAGGTGTTTCAGCTTTTTAAACTGCACCAGAGAAACGTGCTGTCTGGTGTGTATGGAAGGCTCAGATAGATCTGACTCCACAATAGCTGTTGTATTCTCCTTATCCAAGTCACATTTTATCCACTGGCTATGAGGACGGCATTCCAATGATTCTAAACTTGAGCTTTTACTGTCTAACAGAGCCGTGTGTGAATGGAAGGACAAGTGTGCTGGTGGACTGGAGGGGCTAGAGCTGCAAGCTTGTAAAGGACTGCTGGGTGGACTCTCCATGACCAAATCAGGCAAGTTGGGTAGTGAGTCTGGAGAGTCACCGGCAAGGATTTCTGTGGATGTGGGGCTTGCAGGCTGGTTCTGTCCACAGGACAGACTGTAAACAGGAGACACTTCACCTGAGGTTCGCAATGTCCTCGGGGAGAGCTGTGAGTGAGCTTGAGGGGCAGGTAAGTTGTGTGTGTGCTCTTTTTCATGCAAACCCACATCCGCACTGGGTGGCGAATCTGCCCAATAAATACCAGAGAGGTGGTCAGAGAAGCCACATGTGTAGACCTGGGTCTTATCTTCCATAATGGATTCGTCTGAAAAAATAACAGCATCTCTTTCACTTGGACAATAGTATGGACTGTCCAAGCTAAAGGGAGAAGGGTCTCTGTCAAGCCAGTTTGGTGGAGATTCCACTTCTTTATTGTGTTCTCTGTCTAGTTTGACAATGCAGTCATTTGGTGATGAGGCTTTTTGGTGTGTGTGTTTAGTGTTCTGGACTTCCTCTGTAACTGGTTTGTGCTCTAGCTCCTCCGAGGGTGTGGATTTAGTCAATAACGGGAAGTCATCTGAATTTTCAAAAGAGTTTGATTGTACTGGCACCTCGGTTTTACAGTCCAATTGGTCAGAAGCACATGATTTTAAAAAACATTGTTTCTCAGGATAGATGTTTACTGACTTCTGAATATTTGTATCCTCTAAATGTGAGAGAACTGCATTAGGCTGATCTGCAGAAGACGTTTCTTGTACAGATGATACTGAGAGAGGAGACTGACCACTATGTCCATCATGAGAATCCAAGCAAATCACATCCTTTTCAAGATTTTTGGTATATGACAACGGTTGAATTTTTCCACAGGGCCTGGTTACAGTTGGCTCCACACACCGATTTTCTACCTCTCTCATTGGGTCAACCGATGTTGTTCTGTGCAACTCTGCATCAGAATTAGAAAGTTTTGTTGAAAAACCGCCACTGTTTAAATCTATGACCTCTGGAGTGAAGCTTATTCTTGGTCTTGGTCTTCGCGAGTGCTTCTGCTTCAAAGGGGCAAAACGGTGCCCTGTGATATCAATAAGTACCTGAAACAAACACGAACACAATGTGAGAATCTTCCAAATGAAAGTTATCTTAATTATCTCACGGTTTATCTCACGGTGTCCTCACGGTTACTAAAACTGGTAACTGTACGTTTCCGCAGTAGATAACCTAGTTACTAAAACGCTCCACGTAACTGTCACACGTTCTGGAATGACAGGTGAAAAGAAGTGTTGAATTAAGTTAGGTGCTGCATAACTAGCTAGCCTAACTAAATTAGTTTGGTCCTAGTTATATTTGTTTTGGTGCCCTGACAAGCCGTATGAATTGTTTTTATGTATATAAACAACTGATCCCAATGGAAAGAAGAAACGGTTCACCTACCACCTATCGCTAGTTATCCAGATAGTTATCCAACAGCAAGACAAGTTAGAACTACAGTGTTTTAGATAGCCAGCTAGGACATAAATCACACAAAAACACTGTAGACCAGTTAACATTAATGCTCTCCAAGTTTTCGAAATCCACAATGAGCATTTTAATTTACATTGGGACAGATATCTTAGCTAACTTGTCTGCTCGCTAAAAGCAGGGTGTAGCTTAACTTACAGGTGTAACGGCGAGCAATTCAGCTCTAATAAACGGGGTTGCATCTTCTTTGTTGTCGTTGTATCTTCCAACAAATTCTACATCAGAGTCCTCTTCGCTGCCGGAGCTGAGTGAAATAATATCCATTACCAAATTCTTGCGCAGCCCAGTTAACTAGCTTTGCTAGCTAGCTAACCTTTGAGATGACACCGCATAAACGCTAACTAGGTTAGCTATCTTATTCCACCGCTGGTTTTATAAACTAAAGTTAACCTGTACTTACAATCAGTAAAACCAGAGCTAATATTAGAATCATAGCTACCATTCCTGCCTACGCATCTTAAGACAGATGAAACAGCTAGTCAAGAGGAACATGCTTTGCTATCTAGGATATCTAAGCGAGTGGATATTTGACAGTGACTGGAAAGCGAAATCGAAAGTGGTTGTGGCTAGAAAGCCAACTTCGCTAGGAATTTCGAAATGCAGTAGTAATCGGATTGCAGCATTCTAGCTAACCGTAATTAGGTAACTTAAGGTAGTTTAACCTTGTTTATAGATAACCTCGGAAGTCGCCTACCTGTAACCTAGCTAACCTGGAATCTGTATACCGAATAGAAAACTTTAAACGGAAGGGGATGTAGCTCAGTGGTAGAGCGCATGCTTTGCATGTATGAGGCCCCGGGTTCAATCCCCGGCATCTCCACTTTTAAAAGTTATGTTTCTACCTATAGCACAAAATATCAGTTTTAATCTAACCCGTGTTTGAATACATAAAAAAAAACTTTTCGACTTATTTCACCTATTTTTTGCTTTCAGCTTAAACCGTTATCCTTACTTTCTTATTCCTCTCTCTATACCAACCTTCAAATATGTATTAAATCTAATAAATGTAGAGTGCAATTATGCAGCAATTACTCCTAAAACTATAATGTTAACAGGCTTTTCTGTTGTTTCTGACAATTCCTTATTTTCAAATTACCCTAAGCATGCTCTCATGAGCCATGCTCTCATGCGGTGCTCACAATGGGTATCTATATGACTGCAGAGTTCCTCAAAGAGGGATTTCAGTTGTTAGGGACCAGAGACTTCACATGGTTCTCTGTGGCTTTCGATCATTCTCTTTCTAACACACAACCCTATTCACACACAGGCACCCTGTTTTTTCTGACTGTCTTAAAATACAGTGTGCACTACCCTTCTGACCCTCTAGCCAGCAGTAACCTTTGACCTATCCTTTGCACAGAATTTGTGTGGGTCAGGCTCATCTCTAGGACAACCACAGCAACAATGCAGCCTCTGCCTTTTCCTGACACTTTCTTAATCCTGGAAGAGTTATTTCCGTTGCAGAAAAAATACTGCATTAACATTTTCTGGAAGCTGTTCTTTGTTAGGCTGCTGTTTATTAGATAATGTAGTTCAGCGTTTCTATGGTCCTCTTGCTGACATGTTTTATTCAAAGACATTTTACAGATAAATAGGTGAAGTCGCTTAGCAAACATTCAACAGTTGGCCAGGGTATCTTTAGTATGCTTTTCTTGTTAAGTCATTCCCATGTGACTCACACAGTACACCCTACAAAAAAAAAGACTGACAGCACATCTGGAATTTTTCACCCTGTCTCAGTCCCTCTATTTCTCCCTTTCGCTCTCTGTTATAGTCATAAACTGTTAAGGTAGCATGTAAGATTCACACATCTAAATGCATGTATCTTCCATTCTTTCCACGCTCATCTTTGGTTTTCTTCCTCATCATTATCTGCCTTTTTGGAATAAAACTGATATGCTGTCTTATATAAATATATATATATGGCAAGTTTAAAATATACAGCAATCAAGCAGAAATAGGTTAAGAACTCAGCAAGCATTTCTCATGCACGTGGAAGTCAGATAACAATTCATTTAGGTCAGACGATTAGTTAAAATCATTAAATCATGTTCTTTGAGAGCATTTTGTCCCAAAGTAACTACTTGTCAAATCATGCATACACACACACACATGCACATACAACCATTTCAAACAAACCAACTAGATAAAGGCAATCACAGGCTTTGGTATTATTTTGCGTATTATTACCAACAAGAGGGTGCACATGTATTCAAGTAAATAGGGGCTCTAAATCACCTCACAAGACAGAATAAGTATTTTATGCTAATAACGTTCTACCCAGAAACACACATACAGTCACCAACTGACCAGAGCTCGCAGATGGAGCAGGAGACGGTGTTGGGGCACATTTAAGACGCCATTGTGTGGCTGAGGAAGCCTGAGGGGGAGAGGAGAGGAGACACTTATGTCTGTTCAGAGAGAGAGAGGAAGAAAGGTTGAATGATACGGTGGGTGTGGAAAAGTGAAATGACACAGAAGTTCTTCGGAAAGAAAGACGGTAAGTTGTCCTCTGGATTTTACAAATTGTTAGTTCTATTATTTCACTACCATTTTTACTCTTCAGACTTCAGATGAAGAGAAAAAAAGAATCATAAATCCCCAACTGTGATATTTTAAAATGTATTGTGGGTGCTTAATTGAATAAAATCTTTGGAAATGTGCATTAAACTTAATTTTTGTGTGTTATCATGGTAGAAAAGCTGTAGGTTTGCATATAGTTTGTTATCATTCTGAGAGTAGCGGATTTAAATGTTTAATATCATTTTCTCTTAAGCGTCAGTCTCATTCTTGCTCTGTCTCTCTCACTCGCTCTCTCTTGTTCAAACACATACACATTTTGTACCGTTTACTCTTCATGAGTTTGTTTCCATCTTTCCCTTTCACTCAGTCCCTCCAGTTTGTCCTTCATACATTGTCCTCTTTTACCATCCCATGAGATTAAATCCTTTACTTTAATTCCATTACTCCATAACCCTACTGTTCTCCCTTAGGTCCTCTTTTTTCCCTTTTTTTCCTTCCATCTACTGTCTTGTATTCTTGCCCCCCATAACGAAATGACACCTCCTAATTTAATTAAATTCTTGGATGCTGCCAGTCAGCCCAGGATCCCTCATTCCATACTTTCCCTACTAAATTAAATCTGCCATCACAGTCTCCCACATTTTCATCTTCTGGCTTCACCTTTTCAGTTAAGCAAATCCTGGTTTCTCGTTGATGCTGTTTTATCTGCTGTTCCTCTTTGCGAGAAAAAACACCATCATTATTATTGATTTATTATCAATTCATTATGAGCCCCTTTTATTTGATCAAATTGTGACCTACTGGTTCTGTAGTTGCAGTGTGCAGCTCTTCATCCTCATTGTCACAAAGCTGTAGAGTTGGACCGTGGCTGTGCACGTTCCAGTGGCTGTGCAAGTTCTCAACATGGTGGCAGTGTGGGCAGTGCTTGCACTCAGCCTGTGTGTCCTCCAGAGGGCAATCTCTGTACCGATAGAACATCACAATAACCCAGTGACTTCTACAACTCCTCCCCCTGCCCCACCCACAGAAGACCAGAGTGCACAACTAGTGGTAAATCTCCCTATCGTGTATCAACATAGTGTGTGTTAGCATCAACCTCATGAAACAATGCAGAAGGTTGAAAGCATCAAGAATCATCTAAACTGAATAATCTTGCTCAACACAGGGGTTTAGATGCACTGAATGGTGTTGGTTTTCATTAAGAGGTCATTAAGAGAGGACAACATAGACATGGCTTACATAGAATTATGCCTTTAGAAATGTAATGATGAAACTGATTTTTTTTTATTTAACACAATCTGAAACTGAATTTTGAAATAATTTAAAA
This sequence comes from Sternarchorhynchus goeldii, assembly GCA_028565775.1. Lineage (NCBI taxonomy): Eukaryota > Metazoa > Chordata > Actinopteri > Gymnotiformes > Apteronotidae > Sternarchorhynchus > Sternarchorhynchus goeldii. The sequence goes on from JAOXYF010000010.1 coordinate 3,215,050, forward strand.
TGTCAAAATGAAAGTGCTTAAGGGTATAATTTTGAAATTGAAAATTAAATAAGCATATAGTTGAAGTCCAAAAAAACACAAATCGTCAGGGATTAGCCATTTTGTACTCCTAACTCTATTTACTGTACACAACGTAATACTTCAAGATTAAATTAATAAAACTGTATAACTAAACAAATCACCTAAAATCAATTAACTTCTGAAACTGAATTTTATCCCACTGTCCAAAATTTAACACCTATCAGCAGAAATATTGCTTGCAATGGTACATTTAATACCAGCAGTAACCAAATCTCTTATGATATCTCTCTTATGGTCTCTCTTATGATATATCTTGGTGTTTTGATAGGATTGGCTCATAAAGTACGGCTACCTGCCTCCACCTGATCCCTCTACTGGTCAGCTTCAGACTTGGTCAGCTGTCACACAAGCTGTGAAGGCAATGCAAATGTTTGCAGGTTTGGACGACACAGGAGCCTTAGGTAGGAGAACGGAAAGTACCTGTACTTTACCCTCGATACCTAGTTCACCAATCAATGGTCCACCACTCTCTCTGTCTCTCTCTCTCTCTCCCTCTCAGATGAGGAGACACTGAGATTAATGCAGACACCACGCTGTTCACTTCCTGATGAAGGCAGTAATGGAAGTCCTCCGTCATCTTCAGACAGTGAGGGTCACAGACAAAGAATGAAAAGGGGAGCATCGTCCTGGGCTCAGCGAAACATCAACTGGAGGTGTGAGTGACGGTGCTACACGACCCTGTGTTTGAACTCATCTCCTGTCCCGTTTCTCTTTTCTGTTTGTGTTTGCAATTATCACATTCAGTCCACACTATAAAAACGCGTATGAGAATTTTATATAATGTCACACCAACAAGATGTCCTATTAACAGATTGAAGAAATCCATTACTTAAAACCAGAAATATCAGATACTGTAATACATTTAATACTGTCTTCCCATCTTCCATAAGGTTACAGTCATACCCCGCCTCCTCAGCTTTGTCCCGTGAGATGATTCGCTCTCTGGTCTTCTATGCTCTCCGGGTGTGGGCGGAGCCAACACTTCTTGAGTTTTTTGAGGTTGTGTTTATTAGCTGAAGATGACAGCACATGATCTGCAGCTAACAGGCATATGTTCCAGACTGAAATTATTATATTAATATTATCGAAGCTAGATTTGGGTATTCAGAAATAGCATGCGTGTTTGTTCCTTCCATTAGAAGACATGTAACATTCTATCTGAAATCCGGCAGGTTGGAGGTCCAAAGGGGGCAGATTTTCAGATCAATTTTTTACATGGTACTCATGGCGATGGCTATCCATTTGATGGGCCTGGAGGAGCTGTTGGACACGCCTTCTTTCCCTCCGATCCTGACAGAGCAGGAGGAGTTCATCTGGATGCAGAGGAGGAGTGGGTTTTCAGACGCCCAGGTATCTCACAAGCATGTGCACCAGCTGTTTATCTTGTTCTGGCATTAATACAAATGTAATACTGTAATAATAAAACTGTAATAATAAAACACTGTGAGTTTATGAAGTTCAAGCCATCTGTGAATTATTAAACTGCAGTTGTCTGCCAACAGCCACGGAAGGCACAGATTTGTTCACAGTGCTGGTGCATGAGCTTGGTCACGCCCTTGGACTCGCACACTCATCGGCACGGCGATCTGTGATGCGGCCATATTACCAAGGACCCCTGGGGGACCCACTTCATTTTAGCCTTGGCTCTCCAGACAGAGAGCACATCACAGCTCTCTATGGTAAATCTAATTCTTCTCAAGATTAATCTATGCCACTAGCATGCACTTTTGAAAAGCATCCACAAACCTAAAAAGATAGGTGATGTGCTAATGTGTGTGTGTGTGTGTGTGTGTGTGTGTGCGCGCATTAGTTTGTGCATACGTGTGTGTGTGTGGGGGGGGGTGCGCGCACAGTCCACTTGTCTGTGCGCCTGGAACTGTGTACCAGTTAGTTGTTTGTGACGATATTTGTGTTCAGGGAAAAGAGGTCAGCATCTACACACTGACAGCCCTCCTCTAGAGGGTGAATCTCAGATGAGTCAACAAGTTTCATACACTCTCACACACAGGCACAAGCACACTTTCAGGTAAGACCAAGACTCATGTAGTACCTGGAGTAAGAGAGTAAATGACTTAGAAATAACTATTTGAAAAATGAATCAATTAGCAAAAGTTCATAAGAGACAAAAGTAACTTTGTGAAAATTAAGCTATATGATTGTTCTGTTCTCTCTCTAAATAAAGTTATTCTGTGGATCGCTGCAACACCACATTTGATGCAGTTGCTAAGATCCGAGGAGAGACGTTTTTCTTCAAAGGTACATTTCGGGTTCAACTAACTATGACCAGAATGCAAGAGTCACTAGAACAGAAATTCCTTCCTACAGCCCCCCCCCCCCCCCTCACTGTCTCTGTCTCTCTCTCTCCCTCTGTCACTTTATTTAAATGGTTCTCATGTTCTAATATCCATACCAACAGGTCTGAGCATGTGGAGGGTGAATAGAGAAGGTCTCATCTCGAAGAAAGCTGTGTCTGTGCATAGGCTTTGGGGTGCTCTTCCTTCTTCTTTACCGCCCTTGCGTGCTGTTCTGGAGAGGCATACAGATCATGCCATCATATTCATCAGCGGTCAGTGGCTCAGGACATCCTATTCATCTACATACATGGCAGGACATCCTATTCATCTACATACTTGGCAGGACATCCTATTCATCTACATACTTGGCAGACTCTTCCATCTGCATGTCTTTCCAGGCTCACAGTTCTGGTTGTTTAAGGACCTGTCTCTCCAGGAGGGCTTCCCCCAGCCCCTGACAACCCTGACTCCCAGTGGTGTGGATGAAGGTCAGCAGGGCCTGCGCTGGGAGCCTGAAGCCGGAGTGGTGTGGGGCCCTCTAAGAGAGCGAGGAGAAAAGATGGAGGGACAAGAGGGGGAGAGTCAGGTTTGGAAGGAGCTCGTCGAAGGAGGAGTAAATGGAATGCTCGTGGAGAATGACGGTGAGGTGGGGGGCGATTTTGCAGGGTATGTTCTAAGTTGTGTCACAATCAAAGTATGGTCATGTGGTTGTGTTTGTGTGTGTATGTGACTACATGCATAATAGCTTTGTATGTGTGTCTGCATGTGTAGTTATCAGAGTTTGTTTTTCTGTATCGCCCTTGTCCATCAGGTTCCATCTACCTTTTCAAGGACCATTCCTATTGGAAATTTCCCTACCCAGGCTCAGCCCCTGCTGAAGGATACCCCAGGCCCCTGGCCACCGATTGGCTAGACTGTCCACTTCCCTCCCCCTATCACCCCAGTGACGTCTCACTAATAACTGCTGTTGGTCAACAGGAGCAACAAGAAAGGAAAGAACAAGCAACGGTAGACCAGATCAGACACAGGGACAAAGTCATGAACACTCAGCATTACTGGGACTGTCCTTGTTTTAACAGAGCAACACAGGCTAAAGTGCAACAGCATTTACTAATGTTTACCCTGCTGTTATTCACATTTACAAGCATCCCTGTCACTTTATAGTCTGCACACACACACAACACTGTGACGGTGGCATGAAAGGACCAGAGGGTGGGGCTGGAGCAAAAGGAGCTTTATTCTTCATAGCAAACAGATACAGCAAAGCAGTGACTGACAAAGCAGGCAAAAATAAACAAGCAGATTAGCAAAACGAAAGCAGACACTTTAAGTCCGTAGAGGATACAGCAGGCTATTTGCGTCAGCGTTGGGCGAATGTGCAGCGCTGACCAGTGCAACCTCTGGACCTTTATGGGGAAGGAAAGGTGACTGGTGGAATGAGGGACAGGTGTGTCTGAGATGGAGAATGAGAGGTGTGGTGTGGCAGTGAGCTGAATGACAAACACGCAACACATTTTTGCCCAGATGAACAGCAAAATCTTTATTATCAAAGAATTTTTTTAATATTACATTTAACATTTATTCAGTCGTTCTTTATTAACTATGTATTACATGATGAAATAGCCCTGAAATGATAACTGAAAGAGAATTCCAAAACCTTTGCATCTTTTCAGCTTTAGAAATATAAATGTATTACACTGTTCAAGAACAGTAAGTTGGTGTAAATAGTCTTGTGTGAAATTAAGTCTTTGTGGCTCACAGCTTGATCTTAAGTTGTATATGTTTTACATTTAAGGAGTCATGATGTATTTAATGAAGGTAATGTGACTTAGGTAATGTGTGTAATATACTTCTTAATTATGAAGCGTAATGTGGGCCAGGCTGAGGAAGGACACAAGTGCAACTTTGAGCAATGTTTACTGAGGGCAATGCCAAACTTAGTAGTTGTGGTCACAGTCCATGGTAAATGAGCTCGTAGACATACATATAACTCCATGGATGGAAAGATGGACAGATAAATGCATGAATTAAAAAGTAACTTAATCCATTTATTAGATAAATCATTTATACTGAGGAGTGCCCTTTGACCAAACCAGTAAGTATTAAGTACATGTTTGTATTTAATAAGACAGTTGTTTGCATGCCACACAATCTTCTCAGTGTACTAATTCTGCTGGGTAGCCAATACTTCATAAACCAATCCTAAAATCATGCTAAATGATCAGTCTGGGTTTCATAAAATCCAAGTAATATCTTGGCAAACAAAAGTGACAGAAAAACCAAAATCTGTATATGCCAGTTAAAGCCTGAGGCTTTTTCCACCTCACTGACAAGCAGCATTCAGCTTGGAGTTGCAGAGCTATTTTGTAGCCACATAACTATAAGTAAAAGACTTAGTATATTACTGAAGTTTATGTAACTGAACAGGGATATTTCTTTATTGGGTTTAGTATTTATATTGTGTAAATGGAAAACAGCGTTAGGTTTTACCTTTTGTGCAAACATGCACACTTTATTCTGTCCTTTTGTCTTTAATATTAAATATTACAACTTTATCTGTTTTCTATTGTATTTTTGTTTATCTATTGCTTTTTCATGTATTATGAAATCATTAAATATCAGGGAGAACATAAAACACATTAGTACACATCAAATAAATGTGTGTAGATGTCCTATGAAAACCTGGAAGACAGATATTTAGGATTTTCCAAATGTCTGAAACTCTAACATCCCAGCAGAGCTCAGTTTACTGGCAGTGGGTCTGCCTCTGTTGGTCTGCCTCTGTTGGTCTACCTCTTATGCTGTTGCAACACTTTGGAAGTGCCATGTAGCTGCTTCAGCAAACAATCCCCTGCCTCACTTTAAGGTCTCTCAGTATAAAGCCATGTGAAGTGTGCAGTACATGGAGATTTCCTGAGTTCCTGCCATGGCTTGTCTCTTCAGTTTCCTGGGTCTTCTCAGCCTGCTTGCTGTGAGCCAAGCTGCTGACATAGACTGTGAGAGTCTTATAAAACCACTGGTGCTGAAAGAAGACTACAGTTCAGTAAGTTATTATATTAGTCCATTAGCAGAGATGTTTACAGAAGATACCGCATTCACCGATAGCGTGTAATGTTGAGACAGGCAAGAGTTGACATAATTGCTTAAACAAAAGTTTTTGGTTTTTTAGACAACCGGTAGATGTAAAGACAATATTAACATACAGTCAGGAATTAAAGTAGATAAATTACAGGAACTAAACTAGACAAACAAGGAGGTGGTACAACAAATATCAGAGTGGAGGAAAATCAGGAACAGAAGGAACAAACTAATATACAATCCTTTCCAAGTAGCATGAGAAATGTTTGTGGAAAAATTTTATTCTCATCCAAATGTTCTTTTGGTAAATTATTTTCATTTTTTTAGGTCACGGGGAAATGGATCTTCATTGAAGGAATTGCTAACCATCCCTGGTTCACAAATATCTTAAAAGCAGTGAACAGCTCTTGGATGGCATTTAATCCCATCCCCTACAAAGACACCTTCTCTCTCAGTCAAGGGAACATGATGTAGGATCACTATTATTTTTGTATTTTAGCTCTGTTTCTCTTGCTGTTCTACTCAAGCTAAGTTAATCATCTAAGCTAAGTTAATCACCTTTATATTTGATCCTTTTCCCCTTCAGCAATGGAAAATGTGAATGTACCACTGTGAACATAACTTTGGAAAGCAGTATGTTTTACGCCAATCGTAAGTTTAAAAACAGCCTCCCAGTATAAGTATAATGCAAGTGGTGGCAGTTCCATGTGTACATCACTGGTCTTCATGTAAAAATGACACTTCTCACCTCTTGAATCAAAGCCCACTGGTTTATAACATGATAAAAAAAAGCACAAGTTCGATTTAATTTCTTTGATATGATTATTTCTATCATTGTTAACTAGTGTGACTTTAAAACTATAGATACTTTCAACTTAGATGGTTGCCTTGTCTTCACAGAAAATAACATAACCACAATGGGCCATTTCCTACCATCTTGTTCAGACTGTCTAACCATGAACTTTACTAGTCTGATGAAAAACGAGACCATCAGCTCCCTCTACATCTTCAGTAAGTCACTTTGCTCTTTTGCTTTGCAGTAATTATTTTATAACCTATTTAGAAGCTTTTATAGATGTAAAGCAGTGAGCAAGGTTCACTGTCAGGGTATAGATAAATGATCAAACAAATGCACCAACAATCATACAGTGCATTGGACCATCGACCACACTGTCTTTGAGCCAGTGCAAAGAAATTAATGACAGAACCTTTTTACCTATTAAAGTCATTGGAATAAACACATAATTGGAATCAGTGAGATACTAACTGTGAATATGCCAATATCACCCATTTCCATGCCAAAATTAAAATCAGTTCATCCAAAGTTTGGATTCATTCGTGTAGATCAAGAGATGTACCTTTATGTTTCAGAATGGTCTAAGATTGTTATTTTATATTGTTGATATTATTAATGCTTGCTGCATTACGCAATATGATTTCGCTCCTGCTTAAAAGTTATGCTAACGATTTTGCTGGGCTTGAGGAGGAAACTAAATAAAATGAGTGCAGTTGAAGTAGAACAAAGAAACACTAGGTAACTGGAGTCCAGCCTGACTTGATTGATTATAAATTACTTTATAAATTACTATAAATTATTAATTGATTTATGGGCCACGTGGAGTCGCTGCATGCGTACATTTAGCCCCTGTTAAACGTAGCGAGTTCACACAAACTTCATTTCCATTACTTGACCATGATTCTAATGAGTTTGTAATCAAATAGATTTTTTTCTTATAAAGTAGCGTATGTTGAAAGTAAACGTCTGTCAACAGAACTAATTTGTGTCTCACTTGTGTCTTTTTGTGTAATATTTCAGACAGGGAAGGCAAAGTGTCGGCGTCGCAAATGGATAAGTACTGGAAGCAAGCCCAGTGTCTGGGATTCAATAATGAGACACAGTTCTCGTATGATGGTGTTACAGGTCAGCAACCCATTGTTTTCAATGCAGGGCAATTCAAGACGTGATGTAGAGATCATGATATACTGTAACATAAAGACTGATTTGTGCGTAGGCTTTCTAGCATTTTACACCCCATATTGTGGTGAATTGGCATGCGTTATAGTAGGAAATGTAATACTTTATGTTTGCCTTTTTTAGATTTCTGTCAGAGGAAGAAGGATTCATTTGAATGCCAGACATATCCTGAAAAAGTAATGAATGAATAGCGCATCTCATCGGTGTGTCAGAAATGTATTATGAATCTGTTGAAGATTTGTTGCAATTTTATGTGATTATAAAAACTTTTCTGATAAACCTCAGCGTTAGGTTTTCTTGTTTCTTTCTGAATGCAGAGTGACACTATGCAGATCTTAGCTGACACGGTTTTTTTTTGTTTGTACAGTCCCTATTCTTCTCTGGAGTACCAGCAGTGTCGTCAGAGAATAACATTCACAGGTAGAGGGAGGTGGCGCGCAAGCTAGTTAACTTACTTATTAAGTAAGTTGACGTAAAGTGGCGACATTTGTTTAGGCTCATACCAGCAGTTGACTTTCAGCGATCGGTTTCACTTGCTAAAGATGAGAATCGACGCGGTGGTTTAACAGAACAGGGTCCGCGAGACAAGACTACAATAATTTAACAGAAATTGCCATAACTACACATTCAAATGGACGTTTTAATTTTGTAGTTTGCTTTTTAAAAATAGATCAGTCAGCTATACATTCTCTGTACCTGTACATCTTGGGAATGAGATGAGGAGGCCTTCTGACAAATTTTTAGTTCTTATTCTTATAGGCGGATGTATGTTCGCATTTTCCTCCTGGCACATCACGCAACAGGGTAAGACCTTTCCCTGATTATTTTCCTTTTTCGTCTGTGGTAAAATGGCTTACTGTCATATCCTTCTAAAACGTCAATCAAAGGAGCTCAACGTGGTCAGTATACGTTCAGTTTTGAATGTGAAGACCGACGACACGATTTAAGTACCAGACGTTATATCATGTAGGTACTTTGACAAAAGAGAGCCAGCAGTAAAGGGAAAAAAAACGATAGAGTGGCTTACACTTAATTATTTTAACAAGCACCCGACTATTTAATTTAATAGCATCAGCAACCGGTATACTGAGAAGTGCCTTGTTCTACAGTGTAAAACAAGTTACGGAGAACTGCATACCAAATGTGCCCGTCCTTGTGTAGAAAGCTAAAGACTACCTGTCGGGCTGGATTCTGCGCGGTTTAGGACACTATGTCTAATTGGGGCCCAGTCCCGATGGAGTACCTAACAAGTCCTTGACCTTCGTATTTAGTAAAAATATTTTATCTTTGTATTCAGTAAAAAGTATTACAAGTAATCAAAATGTTTGTTATTAAAGGTTTTGCCTGTGATTAATGATTTGCACAATCATTTCACAAAGCTGTAGGTGAATATACGTACATAGAGCCTTTAGAAGAATTACTTGTTTAGAAAATACAAGTACATTTGATTTTCATGACATGTAACATAATTATAAACCCAGCATAATTAAGACAAAATGTATTTTAAAAGTTAACCAACTCCTTCCTCATATTTACACTGTAATACAACTGAAAGTGCTTCTAGAAGCATCTCATTTTGATGAATATCACCATATTGAAATCAGATGTGATGGGTTTGTATGGTAAATTGTTCAGCAAAAGTGGCTGTTTTATCTTCTTGTGTGAAACTTTTTTTTTTTTTAAGAAAGTGAGTATGGCAGGATATTTTCAAAGCCTACTCATGTCTGTTTTTATCAAATACTAATGATTACTTCTGTTTTCCTTCTGATGTTCTTCTGTTTTCATCAGATGCCAGTGGTCATATGAGTACATTTAACATACTGGTGAAATTTAGGATCCAAACCCAGTTTATAAAGTGCTAAATATGCAAATGAATGCACATCAAATAAATGTGCTGTCACTTTCTTACAAAGATTCAAGATTCTAACTTGAATCTGGACTCATTGTCCACTTTATTAAGGATGCCTGTCATGGATGTGCATTTATAGGATTTGTTAACTGGTCAGTTTTCTGACCTACAGACCACTGGATGCTGGATAATATTTGGATGGTGTCTCATTCCCAGCAAAGCACTGGCACTAAGATGGTAGTCACATGGTAGCAGGTGTTGCTCTCCACGCTGTCTGACTCTGGTATCTCATCTGGCCAAGTATTTTGTGCTGACGGACCTGTCTCAACCCAGCAGTGATACCGACCCAAGTAAAATCTGTGCTGTAATATCAGCCACAGCAGTGCTGTTGTTGATTAGCCACAGCAAGGTTGTTTACTTGGGTCAGTGGGACTGCTGGGTTGAAACAGGTTTGCTGCCCAAAATATTGGGCCCATGTAAAAGGTGTGTAGTCAGAAGCTAGGCATTGATAAAGACTTTAATCATAATCTAAATAGCTTTTCTATTTCGTATGGCTCATGCTTTCTGAAAGGTTCAGGGAACATGTATTGCTAATGCTGTTTTTGTTTTGTTGGGCATCGTACCTTTGCCTAGGGTTGGGACAGTGCTATGAATACCATTATTGCTCTGGTTATCGGCTTCTTCCAGATGATATGCCTGACTGATAGAAGGCACCTGGTTCAGATGAACCCTGGATTGTTAATTTCGCTCTGTAAAACTCTTGTCATATAATATTCTTCATCATGTCCATTCACTTGCACACAACAAGGACAAACCTTTACAAACCCTCTCAAACTTGCAGGAGATTCAGTAATCACATAGAATGAAAGAGAATCCAATTTTGTGTCTTGCAAGTAATACTCTGGTTGCAGTTTGAGTTTATTGGGATTAGCCTGCTTCCAGGTTTATCCTTCATAAAAATCCTGTTTCTTCTGTCAACTTAAAAAGATCTGTGCATTTGAGCAAAATTGCACAAAGGCCCATCATGGCATTTCTTTGTGAAAGGGGAAGAATAGCACTAGTCTAGAAGAGGGTGAATTGTTAAATATATATATATTAACTACAGGTTTACAGAGCATGAGAGAGTTGTATCCATTTTGTTGGGTTTTGTTGTCTAGATAAGGGACCAGACATACTCCTAAATATCTATGAGAGGTTGATGAGTGCTGAGAGACGTGGGGAGGCCTTAACATACAAATTGATTCAAGTGTTGGAGCACCTGCAGGCCTTGAATACCTCCATTATCTCTTCAGGTGGGTCCACACACACACATGCATTCAAATGAAAGTTCTTTGTTATCTCTTGCCAGATTTCTTGCATGAACCCCCCACCCCCTTTGGAGATACATACACTTATTAACACGTTCTCTCTTTCCCCCCCAGATAAACGTCATGTTTTACATTTGAATCCACATCCCAATGCTTTCATATACCTACCACACCTGAAGGAGCACGAAGACAGTCTGAAGCCTAACATTTACCTTGGCCAGGGACGCAGTGAAGGTTGTCTATCTTTCGCTAGTTGACCGTTTTCAGTTGCTTATGGTTGGTTCATTGGTATCAAGTTTTTTGAATGTTCTCATTGAACAATATTGTCTTAACATATACCACCACGTTAAACCCATCTCATTCTTTTTGGAGTATAGAAGAATATTGATGTTTATGTTTCCACAATCTGCATTGCTGATTTAGTAGCACAGACATAGGCACCATTCCAAGAATCATTACTGGGGTCAAACAAACCTCTTGTTTCATAGAGGGTTAATATCACCCATTGATAAACCAAAACCAACATTGATTGACATCACAAGCTTTGACAGACTTTTTCTGTCATATATTCCTCTCTCTCCCTCTCTCTCTCTTTCTGTGTGCATGTGTGTTTGTGTAGTATCCCTAGTGTTGGGGGTACCCACAGTGCGCAGACAGAAAGAGAGTTACCTGGTGAACACAGTGAGCTCTCTCCTCTATGACCTAACATCTGAACAGAAGAATGACATCATCATTATCATCTTTGTTGCTGAGGTAAACATGAATAGATGGTAATATTTCTTGCTGTTTGTCCTAGTGCTGTATTAAATATAGACTGTTGCACTTAGTAAGACATTAATTAACTCATTAAGATAAATAAATCAGATTAGAGTGTGAGTCTCAAATAACTCAACCACTCACCTAAAAACCTTTGAGTATGATCAGTGTCTCAGATTTCACACATTCTGATTAACATATACTTAATATACATATGTATTAACATATAGTATGTTAATATATATTAAAATATGTTGTTGATATTTTCTTTAAATTTATTGACTTGGGTTCTGATGTGAAATGGAGACAGAGTGAGCAGAGTGTGAATCGTTGTTGGTTCGAATGACATAATTTTTTTGCTGGGTCATGGGGTAGAGCATGGTCTCCGTTTCCAATTACAGAACCGCGAAGTGGGCAGAGTATTTTATTTACTGTTTAATGTAAACAAAATCATCGCAACAATGGGGGACCTTCAAATTATGATTTGCTCAGCATTTGGTTCTACGTGACAAGGCAGAGGCAGCAAGGGTCTATGACACAGAGTTTATTTATTTTTTGTTAGACTGTATTTTTTTACAAGACTGTAGCAGACCGTTGGAATATTAAATATATGATGAGCAACCACACAGGACTTCAAATCTTGCCGAATCTACTGTTCTAACTATGTACAGTTAAGAGCTTTGACCTCAGCAACTGACCAAAAATGGTTTTTCCTCAGTTAGCTTGCTAGCTACTTCAGCCTGTGTAATATTCCTATGAAAAAACAGCTATTGTAGACACCGTGTTTTTAGAAGTGGCAATGTAGCTATTATGCTTAACCAATCAGTGATCGGCATTGCTTCTAGCTCCACCTGTACGTTGCAGATTAGCCTGCTTGGTAACCAAATTCAGGTCGGGTTCTTCGGAGCAGCCTGGCTCTCTTGTTATCACAAATTAGAAACCATCTGTTCCACACTGCCCAATGGAAATCACCATTATATGCAGAACCGCCTCGATTGGGAAACCACTCTTTATCTGACCTCTCCCTTCCGACATGTTCAAGGATGACTTTGCTGGAAGTAGTAACTCCACTTCTGATGAAATAGCCCAGAAGTTCATCGAACCGGCAGTCTTCATGCAGTTATTAGCTCAGCAGTATAGTAATTTAGTCAGTATGTCTCTTGCTCCATTCCAGTTACTCAAAAGCTTCAACGGCTTCATCAGATATATAGTCTGAACTATGTGAACAATTTGGAAGTGATAGAAGTCACGTGGACACTAAGGATATTACTGCCATTTGCTTCCAAGTACAGCTCCAAATTGAGGCAACACAGTTCAGCAGAGCAATGTAGCACAAACACTGACAGTGCATATATATATAGTCCAGTTTTATGCTGAATACTCAGCAAATAATTATGATATTAACTGAATGGAGCTCCTGTGAATGAAGCACTGAGCAAGGGTTTCTACAGCTGTAAAGAATACTCCCCCCATATGATTAGTAAATATTAATGGCCACTTGCAGAAAATATTTTTTGATCACATGTCATTTACTGCCTCTCATCAGAGCATGTGTGTGGCTTTATTAATGAAACAAACAGTGCTTATCTGTAGTCAAAGGATCTTTTTGCATCCAGATGAACAACAGCTGATAAGACTCAGGGGATTCTTGTTCTCATCAGAACAGAATGGTTGTCAGAACAGGTTTGGTGAAAGGCACTCATGCGTTATGCAGGTTAAAGTGTCAATGTTGCATGCGATTGCTATTGTGTTTCCAAGTCTAACAAGGACAACTGTTCAGCCATTGTCCCTAAGATTCAGCAACAGCTTGTACGTTTGCATCATTTATGATCTGATGCTTGGCTCAGGTGTCTTATTCTATCATTTCTCTTCATTCCTCTTCTCTCTTCTTGTCTCTGCCAGTCACTCTTTTTCTCCATAGAGAATGAGACTGAAATTTTCCCTCTTTCCAGACAGACAGTGCCTATGTGAGCAGAGTGGCAGAGACGATTCATAAAAGGTCAGTGATGGTTTCACTTTCAGCTTTGTTTTCTGGAATACTACACTAACGATTTTACTGCTTCGCCACCAAAGTCTTGTTGATGCCCTTTCATTAGAAGGCGCAATCAGTAGGTGGCTGTGCTTGTTCTGCTTGTTTGTCCTGCTCGTATGGTTTTCTTCCCAAAATGAAACAAGCTGGTATGAGGAACAGATACATCAGAGTGAAGGAAGTGAGTTATATGGACTAACTGTAACAATGTCAAGACTGTTTGTGAAGCTCAACCAGTCAACACACTAACATGATCATCACATTCCTAATACGTACACAAGCTATTTTACCTTTGTGTCAACACAAACTGCTTGTAGGTGGCTGACTGCAGGAAGTGTATGTCTGTGAGATATAGAAGGGCATAAGACGCTAAACCGTGTCTGTGTGTGTGTGTGTGTGTGTGTGTGTGTGTGTGTGTGTGTGTGTGTGTGTGGTTAGTCTTTCATTAGGGACCTCATCAATACTTATTGACCTTTGCCTTAACATCCAAAAGCTATCACTTTCCTTTGCTCCTATCAGTGTGTATTTAACTAGTATTTTATACTTTGCGTATTTTACATGCTTTAGCTTAATTTAAAATAAAACAAATTATTTTGTTCTTACATCTGTGTGTGTGTGTGTGTGTAGTTTTCCAGATGATGTGAAATCTGGGTTAATTGAAGTAGTCTCTCCATCTCCCCATTACTATCCAAACTTCACTAATCTGAAGGAAACCTTTGGTGACTCAAAAGAGAGAGTCAAGTGAGTTCTGTTTTTTCATTTTGTGAATATGTACACTCATCACATTAGAAACAACTAGGTTCCAGCCATATTTAAAATCCACTTATTTGGATGTATTTTATATCATACATACATACATACATTTTATATCATACATACCTGTATCCTCATCTATCAGTCTCTGACAACATGACCAATGCTAACCTGTTATTTCATTTATGGTGTTTGGCTGATGGTTTTATCCAAAGCAATTTACAACTGAACCATCTACCTTCTGATTACTAGTTGAGTGCCTTGACTACTAAGCTTCCTCTGCCATTATTTGAATGGCAGATCGTTTCTCAACTCTGCAGTTGCTGACATTGTATTAGGCAGGAAGAGTGTGTTGTACTGATATGATTACATCAGCAGCAATGTTGATGAAGATTTTATGCTTGTCCTTGTCACTACTGGGTTTAAAGAGGTCCAAAGGATAAAGGGTCTTACAAGACCTACCTGTATAAAGCTGATAAATGTGTATTTGCAAGAAATTTGCCTTATTGTGGTTACAGATGGAGGACCAAGCAAAACCTGGACTACAGTTTCCTTATGCTCTATGCCCAACACAAGGGAGCATACTACATTCAGGTAAGATCCTAACAATTTGTTGTGAACAGATACCAACACCTTAAACCTTTTTTTATAGTTCATTTTTCACTTTGGGTGTGTGTATTTCAGCTGGAGGATGATATTGTGGCAAGATCAGGGTACTTTGACTCTATAAAGGCAAATATTCAAGAGGTGATCGGAGAGCAGTGGCTTTACCTGGAGTTCTCTCAACTGGGATTTATTGGTAGGTCACCTTTCATCTCATCTAGGCTTATCTGATCTCCTCTCCTATGCTCTTATATCCTCCCTACTCCACTTCATTCAAAGCTCACAACCTTGACCGAGGCACAGATTAAACCTCACAGGACATATTAGTCTCATCGGGGAGTATATCTTTTTTCATTTTTTTTACTTCTACTCATTGTATTAGCTGTCATGGTGAAGTTTTCCTCATGCGTTCAGGGGTGTGTTTGGGTCTGATAGAAAAGTTTCTTGAAAACATGAACAGAAAGCCTTTGTCTCAGTTGTTCTCGGATGTCCTACAACTACAGGTTATAGACAAAATCACACCAGCACACAATAAACATCCAAACTAGTTTCCACAGAGTACAGGAAACAGATGGCACACAAGCGTAAAATGACACGGAGTAAGATATCTTCTGTTATGTGCTGATACTACACCCAGACACAGATCACACCTGCATGGACGCAAATACCTAAAACCGTCCCTCTTTCATGCACATGCTGATGCTCTAAGCAGTCAGCTCTGGGTTGTGTTTTTTCTGCATTTTGAAATGAATGCAGTATGAATGAAGATAAATAGCAGAGAGGCACACCCTGGGTGAGACACATGAGCTTTGCCTAGAAGTGCCGCTATGTTCTGGTTCCTCTTTCTTCCTCTTAAGTTTTCCACCATTGCTTGCAGGTAAGCTGTTTCGAGGATCAGATCTGCCCACAATTGTAGAATTTTTTCTGATGTTCCACAAAGACAAACCCATTGACTGGCTTCTGGATCACATCCTCTGGGTCAAAGTGTGTAACCCTGAAAAGGATGGCGTGAGTTGCATTTTTTCCTGTTCCACTTCCAGTTACAATATCAGAATATCAATACCATATCATATATTTAGAACAATGCAATTACTATTATTTTCTTTTTTTTTCATTTAGTGCTTTGTATGACAGTAGTTATATTCAGTCCTCAAACTCACATTGTTTTATTGGTCCTGTGGTCCTGTTTGCAGAAACACTGCAGTAATGAAAAAGCCAAACTGAAGCGCAGTTTTAAACCTTCCCAGTTCCAGCATGTGGGTCTGCACTCCTCCCTTCCTGGCAAAATACAGAAGCTAAAGGTTAGCCATGTTTTTCTCCTCATTTCTCCCTCACAAGATAGCTTTGTGTTTTGGTCATTTCCAAATGTGTCATGGGTGTTGAACTGTAAAAGTCACTTGTTTCCCAATACAACTCAGAACTTTAATCATGGTTTACTGTTCAGGAACCTCACACACCCAGTCCAACCCATTTGTGTGTGTCTATGCATGTGTGTGTGTGTGTGTGTGTGTGTGTGTGCGTGTGAGTCATTTAGGATAAAGACTTTGGAAAGCAGGTTTTGTTCAAGGCCCATTCAAACCCTAAAGCCGTGCTGACCTCCAGTCTGAAGCATTACCAGAGCCACTCACTGGACAGAGCGTACGCTGGAGAAGACTTCTTCTGGGCTCTCAGCCCAGTCAGAGGAGACTATATCCTCATCACCTTCACCAAGCCTCAGACTGTCAAAGGGTGAGAGGAAGTGGCAGCCTCTACAAGTGCCCCTCCTTCCAGGTGTCAGAGAGAGAAAACACTGCTTAGTGCCAGTCTTAAACAGCTCCTGTAAAATACCTGATCTTTAGATCAGTCCATTTGTAAATTGAATTAGGGGAGTCAGACTTAATGGTTGAGTTTATGCCATGCGATGAGATTGTCTGTGCTATACAGTAAAGCACACGTTGCTGTTGCCCCAGATCTGCAAGGAAAAAATAAGATGCACATTTAAATTTTTAGCACAAAGGTTAATTTTCCTTAATCTAGATTAAACCTGAATCACACTTAATCTGTATCTAGATTGCTTCTGTAATTTAGTCCAGGGAAGCCTTTGACCACCATTTGTTATTTATTTTTTTACACAAGGAAGCATTATTTTGACAGCATGTTCTCACTTACACGATTGAATGTTCTTCAAGGCTACAGTGGGAGTTATCAGACAAAAAACACTTATGTCTCCTATGTCTCCTGGGTGGTACTATGTCTCCACCCAGGAACTGACCCAGATCCCCTCCACCACATGCTGACTGTGTGTACAGGATGCAGGTTTGCTGCTAAATGCACATCTTACTGAGCAAAATATGGCTGCCAATGTTTTTCTTTTTATGGGCTATGGCCCACTGATATGGTCTGTATTGTTTTATGGTATATTTTCCAAATTCTTTTTAGTGGTGTTTTATAAACAAAGACTAGTGGTGTCACCAAACAGTATCAAAGACCAGTGGTGTTACCAAACAGAACCAAACAAATAGATTTAATTATTTCAGAACTTTTAATATTTTAAGGCAAATGGCTTCACAAAATTGTTCATCTAACAAAACCCTCTGTTTTGAAAAAAAAGCTCTGTTTTGTAAGTCCTAATTAGGCAACTAAGGGAAAACTGAGAGATAAGGTTAACCATAAGATTACAGGAAGTGTTTTGGAGTTCAAGACATCAGTTTTGGTTCAGTGACTGTTTTTGAGTACATTAGTATAAGGTTTTTCAGTACATTAGTATAAGGTATGTACCAGTGTTTTGATTCAAGCAGATTTTTAACAACTGCCTATAAGCAGTTGTTAAAACACTGCTTTGATTCACGTGTCTGTATAGAAGGACCTTCCAACCCTTCTGACAATAAAGAAGGTAGGAAGACAAAAAAGAGAGAACTCAGATCTTCTAGGTTTTGCAGTGGAGCTAAATCCTGCCTGATGGTATGTCTCCAGGAGGATGGCTACAGAATAAATCTGCTTGGCTAGATGTGTCTGGAGTAGTTCAGCAAAGGGAAGTGGCAGCATGCATTTACTCAGCAAACCACTGCCATCTAATACTGTGTGTGTGTGTGTGTGTGTGTCTTATATTTTGATGCCCTAAAGATATCCTGCTTAGGTTTCATGTTGTGAGTATATATCTTACCTCTGCTTTTATATGCAGTTTTGTACACCACGCAGGTCATTCAACTGGAGATATCATTGTTATGAAGTTTAGCCCCAAACCAAGAAACTGTATTGAATGAGGTAGTATAACTCTATAATGAGGTGCCATAACTCTATAATGGAATTCGATCACTCTCAGCATCTGTCTACTGAAACTATGGAAGGGTGGTAGGTAACAGTGGCATATTTGTGAAGTGAGAAAGGTTCATTTGAACAGGTGACCTGAAGGGTAGAGCTTTGACTACATTTTCACAAACAAATATTGTTTTGACCCTATTCCTAAGCCCTGTTGATTTTGTGTAAGTGTGATACATCACTTACATAAGCACTATTTTTATAGCATATTAATTTAGCATAAAGATCTGTTCACCAAATCTTTATGGTACATGCATTTTTAAAAAAAAAAAAAGTCACTGCATAGCTCCTGCACACCTCCAACCAGAAATACAGATTGAATATTTGTTTTCGTTATTTTTTTTTCCTGTCTGTGTAGGTACCTATTTCGAAGTGGAAATATTGAGACAAATGGAGATAAGTTTTACAACACCACAGTGGAGGTGCTACCTAGTGACGTAAGTGCCATGGGAACTGTTTAGTGCTCAGATTACCAAGAGTGCCATTCAGAGTGTTAGTGTTAACACACTGTATCCAGTGACACAAGTCTATCCACTAAATGTGTGTGTGTGTGTGTGTGTGTGAAACCTCCTGCTATTTTTACCACTTACCCTATCTTTGTCAGTGACCTTTATTCCTAGATAGGAATAAATGTGCATGTGTGTGTGTGCTTTGGACTGCAGTGTATGCTTTGTGCGTTTGTATGTGTATGTCCTCAATCAGTCAGCAGTAAAAGTGACTCCTAACACAAAACCATCTCTCTATACTTTTCCAGCTTAATGATCTCTTTGTCTGTCTCCATCTCCATTGTCTCTCTGATGCGGCTTTAAGACAAGCTGTTAATACTATGTCATAGCTAACACTGTGTCATTGTTAATACTGCATAGTCTTTCATTTGGTCACTTATAACCAGGCATAACAATGTAGCCTGAGTCACTACATACAGAGGACCTTTTCTCAGCACAAAACCATCACTTTGTATTTCAGGCCTCAGTGAGACAACAGGTAGAAAGGGGCCTGCTGCAGTGCTGTAGACCTTCCAATGATGGCTTTGCAGTGATAAGTACGTCACCTTAAATATATATATTTTTTAGATTTGCCTGATGCTTTTAGTGTTCCCTGTCACATTCGGATAAGATTTGCATGAAGTCAAGAATTTGAATAGTTCAGTGCTCCTGTGAAATGTCAGCACTTTAGTTGCACCTTATTCAGAAAGAGTGATGTTACTCACGCGGAGGCTCAGCTAGAAAAGGAATGCAGTGTGGAGGGTGATGGAATGGAAATGTGTGTGTTCATGTAGGTGTTTTTGTGGTAATGAACAAGAAAGGTTTGTCACAGAGCTGTGTCTGTTTCGGTTGTCACCACTGGATCATGTTTGAGGGGAGGACCAGGTTGCTTTACACCCCTTACAAAGAAAGAGAGAGTAAATCTAGAAATGAAAATGATACATCCATCCTGTTGCTGTGCTATAGGTTTTCATCTGCTGCTTTTTTCTTGGGTTTTGAAATTAAGTTTGGATTGTCATATAGTTATGGATATATGAATAAAGCACTGTTTCTTAACTTGTGTGTGTGTGTGTGTGTGTGTGTGTGTGTGTGTGTGTGTGTGTGTGTGTGTGTGTGTGTGTGTGATTTTTTTTGTGTGTGGTTTTGTTTGTGTGTGAATAGTGAGTGGTG
>JAOXYF010000010.1:3236007-3259712 GCA_028565775.1 Sternarchorhynchus goeldii
GTGTGTGTGTGTGTGTGTGTGTGTGTGTGTGTGTGTGTGTGTGTGTGTGTGTGTGTGTGTGTGTGTGTGCATGCACAGGCTCCTTTGTGAACGGAGTAGCAGAAGGAGTGATTGACCCAGTGCTGCATGAGTTAGCTGCCATGCGACTCTTGGTTCATTCTGATTCAGATGTCTGGATCCTGTTGAGTGAGGTGAGTCTAGTATCTGCTATCCTCTACATCCATCTTATTCATCCTCCATTCTGTAAAGGTCTTCATTCAGCGTGTTCACCATTTTGCAGAGCTACACACTGTATGCTGTGCATCTGTTACATCAACCACATCCAGAGCAATAATGTACACTCAGAAAGCCACAGGCATGTACACAGGACGGTTTCAGTGTTAAAAGCTTGCTAAATCAAAATTCATGAAAATTCCAGATCACTGATTTAAAAACAGAAGTGTCAGGGTGTATTGTGACCCATTGTGTCTTTGAACCGGAAATGTATTCTCCTGTTTCACTGAATTAGACTCTCGGTTTGTCTTTGTCAACAAAAATCTTGTTTTTCAAGCTATATGAAAAGCCTGCATGACGTCATAATCTGCCATGCAGTTAGTCAGCAACTGGTTTCTCAGGAAAACATTTCAACCTGATGCTTCTAGGCAGCAGTGTTATTTGAAATTTTGTTCAATTTGTCCATTTACAATTAACTAGTTTGTTGTATATTCAAATGACTGTCAACTGTTTTATTTCATATTATTATTTTATTTTCAGAACTGAGTTTGTTAAACCTGTAGGCTTCACTGTTTGTTTCTGGTGGCATAAACTCACTGAACTACAAAAATGTTAGTTTCATTCAAAAACCAGTTGACACAAAGATCTACCACATGTCATTAGAAAGTTTATGAAAGCTAAGGTTTGGTTAAGAGTTACATCTCCTCTCTCTGACAGATCTTCATTAAAGTTTGATGATTGACCAAGTTGGAAGAAAGACGACAGAATGATCATTGCGAGTTCATGGTCCCTTACGATGCAACAGCACACCCTGCTGGCCAGGAACCCTCGACTAAGAACACTCCACGATATAAGTGCAATTTATGTGACTTAACTTTTTCCAAAGGTGAATGGATATGAATGCATGTGCTTTGCTCATAGCAGCACAGTTTTGTCTGCTATTGCTGTGTGTGACTGGATACAGCAACTCAATGTGTGACCTCTGGTGCAGTATTTTCAATCTGAGTTTGAAAGAATTTCTATTTGAATCTCACGAGGTAGTGATGAGGGCCTGGGAACCCTAGTGTTGCACATTTTTGGATTTCACTGGTCCTACTGATCCAAATCCACCTACCTCAGCATATGAAGGGCCTGATAATCTAGTAATGAGGCATTTTAGTGCTGTCATATACAGTGCAGGGGTCCCCAGGCCCAGAATGTAGAACCACTCAAATGGAAAATACTTTTTTTTGCTGTCTTTATTTAATGTTACAATAATAGTGAACACACATTCCAGGCAAGGTGTTTTGTTAATTATCTTCATAAATGTTTATTTAAAATATGGTCCTGTGTATCATTCTGAGTCTATATATTTAAAACCTAACGGCAGTTGTTTTGTCCCTCTTATAGCTTTTTGTTTTGGTAAGCTTTGGGGTTTAGATCATGACAGGAGAGAATTCTAATGTTCTGATTTTGCTTGCTGCTTTGAACACTTTGAAATAGTTATTTCTTATTTATGCGTATGGATATCAGTTTAGTGAGAAATACTTGCAGAACGTGTATCTTGCCCTTGAAATGCCCTCAAAACACTGTTGATGTAGAACGGACTTGAGCCTCTAAAGAGGCTTCCAGACCATTTTTGAAGGGTTGGAAAAGTTTATTTGTTGATTCACAAAGTTGTCTTTTCGTGATGTTTACTTTATTTCTTCTGTTAAGCAATCACCTTTTGAAGCCCTGCAGAAGAGTGAAACTGATTTAGTAGTGTACAAAACTGGGGTATGGGGGGTAGGAAAGGTACCTACTGCAAAAAATGAAAACAGAAATCTTGAAAATAAACAAGAGATCATATTTTTTAAATGTAACGGTAACCTGACTCACCTAGACTTTTGGACATGACACACCCAACTGGCAAATAATTTTACTTGTTTCAAGTACTTTTTTCATAATTTAGTTGTTTTGTTTTTTTTTATTAGATTTTTTGCAGTGCATCCCAATCTAATGTTACACAAAACATGGTATCAATCATAATCCAATTCATGCATAATAATTAGAACAACCTGAAAATGTTGATAAAGTACTATCAAGTTAGACTTAGGAATGCATTTTGCAGAATAGTAAATCTTTGGAAATTAGTTAAAGTAAGACAACTTCAGATGTTTATTATCTTTTACAATACTAATTAATCAGCTACTAACTAATAAATTAGGTGTGCCGAAACAGAAAAATGTTAAACTATGCAGTTTAGACACCTACACTCATAGAAGCAGTATTAGAACCAAGGAGACAAAAAACAACTTAAAAGACTTGAGAGCCCACAGCAGGACCAATCATAATAAGAAATAATTCAAAGGCAAATCAAAACATATTTATTCAAACAGGCACTAAAAATACCACTGGTAAAATACTACACAAACATTAAATAGTAGTCAGTTTACGGATATGGACACAACTGAAATGTAGGCCTGTAAAACTATCTAGTGAGAAGCACCAGGAAAAGGTCACAAATTTCATTCCCTGAACAAAATGACCCGAATAACTGATACTTAATTAATATAGTTTTCTATACCGTGTATGTACATGACACACAGGCAAAACAGCAGCAGCTTTGAAGGTTGTATCATCACAGGTGTGCTGCCCTAAAAAAAAAAAAAACCTAAAATACAAAAGCAACATCATAAAATGAAAATGATTAAATTAATGCTGTTCATTTATTCATCTGAAAGGAGCTATTTTTCATTGTTAATTTCAATACCCTGCCCTAACATAAGGCACAAAAAATATAATAGAAAAAAACAATGTAATAGAATAGCTTAAATTGAAAAGATCTAAGACAAGAGACATTTGCCGCACAAAAATCACTGTCAAGTAGCATTGTAATAAACCTTACAATAACAGTGGTGTCCAAGAACTTCTATGGTAGTAGAAACACACCAAATAAATGTAAACATTAGCCTTTTCAGCTGCATGTGGGTAAACTAAATAGTGTGAATAATGTAAACTCTAGTAAGGTGGCAGGTAGTTCCTGACTCATACTTAAGAGACAGGAAGAAAAGCATTCTCCTTTACTTCCGTTTGCTTTTGGAGTCAGTGGTTTGAAAAACACTGGACGCAGACATGAGGTTTTCTATGTATTGGCCCAGAACCTGGTTCTCTGACTTAAGCTTAAGATTCTCTTCCTTTACGGCATCCACCCGGGAGGAGAGGTCTGAAAAACAAAGGGAACAGGATACACTCTGTTACACGAAGTTGTAAACATTGTGGGTGTCTAATAAATTCAAAGATATATCTGTCTAAAAGGGACAACAGGGATGACATGATCAACAGGTTTTGGCTCCATGTGACACCAGCGACGACTGTCGTACCCTCAAGAGTATTCTGCAGCTCCAGGACCTGGTTTATGAGCCTTGTCTTCTCAAACTCCACCTGGTTTTCCATATCACCTGAAAGACATGTGCATGTCTTAACACTTGGTCTTCTGGACTATTTCAGAGAAAGTCTGACGTGTCTGATTAACTTAATGGATTTTCTATTGAAATCAACCCGAGTAGCTTCCATACCGTCCAACTCAGAGCTCATGGTGAAATAATCGTCTTCCTTTTTGGAATGCAGGGCTGCAAATTGGGTGAACTGAAAAAAAATGGATAAGCTGTATTTAGTGTAGTTTATCTTAACATTAAGATGACTAATTAGCCACCTACTTCTGATTATGCTAACCATGTAACTAATAGGCTTTGCACCTAGCTAAAACTCTGGAGCCACGTTTCAAAATAACCTAAAGCTAATAGATAGCTAATAAACTCTATGTAACTAGCTAGCTATGTGGTTTAGCTTTATTACCTAGCTAGCTAACTCATAAAAATAATAGACAACCCCACTACCTAGCTAGTTACGCTTACAAACTACCGTTAATAGTAAGATAGATAGCTAATTTGTTACAATACTAGCAATAATTAATATGCTAAATAATAACAGAACTAATACATTATAGCATCACTTAGGCCTACCATCTTAGCCAGATAGCGAGCTAATGGCAGCAATTTACCTGGCTAGCTAAGAACAGAGACCGGGCAGACTAAAATTCCCAAAGCTAAATATTGATTATAAGGACGAACTGTAAAAACAAATACACTATTGCATTAGGCTGTTACCTAACGCTAGTTAGCTAGCCACCTAGCTATCGTCATGCTCAAGAATACAACATCAGGCATCACATCGTTATCTTCAAGCATATTGACAAACAGCTGACATGATAAACAAACCCACCAAACTGGAAATTGCGAAATGCAATCGTTTCTATCACTGTCATTCTTTCCCGTGCAACCTAAAGTAAAGTGCAGTTTAAATAACTTACCAACGGAGCCAAATAGATGAGAAATTACGCCAGAGTTCAAAACAACGGCGTACCAGACTGACTGCAGTCACCACAGGCGGCGATAAGAGTAGCTGACCTATGATTTCACTTGCTTAGGAATTAGCCTAATCACGATACGCATTATTTAAGTAAACCTTAAACCTTATACTGAAAAAAACATCTGGCTTGTTTTAGTGATACTGGCTTGCATTAGATGATAACCCATAACTTGTAGTTTATAGACAGTTTTACAATACTGATATTATTTGTAATAAATGTAATATTATAATACAAAAATATATTATATATTATATACTTTTATTTATACTTTTTTAAACATTGTTAAACAATCCGAAAACCGAAAAACAACCCAAAAACAGATGTTTAACGTTCTGAGCTCAATACAAACTAGCCTGTGTGTGATTCTTTATTTATTTATTTATTTATTTATTTATTATAATTACATAATATATTTTGTAATACTAGATATTACTTTTTGAAGGCCAAAAAAAGCACACAAGCAAGTCTATTTGAAATGAATGAACCATTCCATGAAAGCATGCAGCTGGAACGATGATAATTGGTGGGCCTACACTTTCATTAGCCTTTTTCATAGCTATACAGATCCAGTGAAAGCTAAAGATGCAAATTTTGTATTGTCTGAAAAGGAATAAATAATTAAAATTAGACTTTGCCAGAATGACATACGATTTTAAGCTGATCAACACCAATGTGATCCAGTAGGTGGCGCAATATAAATATAAGCATTACAGTTCGCCATCAAATTTGTTTTACCCATACCATGTCCTGTCAAACTAATTTTATTAAATATACCCTGCAAATAATCATATCTAACCTTACATTAAGCAAAATGTGCCATAACATTACTAAGAAGGTAAAATAAAGATCCTCTCCATTCTTGATCATAAAGAGAAAACATTTTAGCAGCTTTTATTCACTGGTTCAAACACAGTCTAAAAAGGACGTAGACAGGCCTAAGAGAACACAAGCTGTTGTGAGGTTATACTACCCTCTGTCCATAACACTGCTTTAATTGACTTTTAAACTTTTTATTGCTATTTGTTTGTATGTTTGGTTTGTTTGAAAGAAAATGTCAGTCTTTTCTTATTGTACAGAGGTTTAACAGAGACCTTACATTTGTGATCAAAACCTCTGTTCAAAAAGCGTTTAAATTGCCTGTAACATGACTTCTATGTAACTTCAACACTTTGTTTCATAATATATACTCTATTTTTATCTTAATTTATTCCATTCTATTTATTTCTACTGTCTCTATCTGTAAAATACTTTGTAAACTTTGTTTTAAAAGTGCTATGTAAATACAGCATATTGTTGTGGTGTACTAGTAGCAGTAGTAGTAGTTTAATCTTTGTACTGGCCATTATTAGTAAGTAGTTTATTTTTGACAGTCACTTCTATTCCATTATTCCACTATTCTATTCACTTCTATTCTATTCCATTATTGGTAAGTAGTTTATTTTTGACAGTCACTTCTATTATATTCCATTATTCCACTATTCTATTCACTTCTATTCTATTCCATTATTATTCCACTATTCTATTCACTTCTATTCTATTCCATTATTGTTAAGTAGTTTATTTTTTTACAGTCACCTCTACTCTATTCTGGTCTAGTAACATTTTAGTATCATCACTTGACGCACTACCATCATACAGCCTGCCATCCATCCATCCATCCATCCATCCATCCATCTATCTATCTATCTATCTATCACTCCGCCCACATTGAAGTTTGTTGATTTTGTAATCCAATCCCTTAAAAAAAAGGGGGGGAGGTTATGTAGTTTGTGGAATGGCGAGGTTGTGGTGTCGTAAACAGAGCATACCATGTTAATATCGATGTTAAAATCAGTAATGTTCCCTTTAAGGGTCTTGTATAACCTGGTGCGTTGGTCTTATAACAAAGCTGTTTAGAACCGCCGATTTTCATGTCATTACTCCCCGAAAATGGCTAGTGTATGTGATGTGTAGATCATAGGGTCGGCACAACGTCTGGGTTACTCATACGCACCCCTTCCTGTCAGAATGGTCTGAGTGATGTCAGACCGCTTGCGCCGGGAGCTGTACTGTCTCACAAGTTAGTTGGTATGACCAAGCAAATACGAGTGCAATAAAGACGGCTCTCTTTTGATAAACTGTTCCTTACGAAAAAAAAATGGACAGCGATGACGACAATGTGGAAGAGGTCGTAGAAGGTACGACATGCAGATCCCTATTCACAAAACATAACGTGTGCGTAAGTTAAGGAATTTTCATACTTTCCATACTTTTAAAGACAGGGTGTAATACAAACTTTTTAATGCTATCCTGTGTGTTGTGGGCGAACCTCTACCCAACCGCAAGGCCTGGTTTCATGAAGTCCCTCCTCACCATTCGACACCGAGTTTTATTTCAGTACGAGATCCAGCAAAGGCTCTCCAAGAGACGGTTCAAACGACTAATCTTATGAGCTTCATTTTCATGGGAGAAAAAAGAACACATGGAAGCAAAACTACTCTAGTTGCCTTAATCTCAAATTAATTTTAAGGTTTAACTATCTGTTCATACTTGGATTGTTCATTTATACCGCGATTTTTAAGACGTATTTTGCAACTTTGTCGTCGTTATTTCATTATATTTGCATGTAAACAGTTTTACATATTTTACACTTCAGGTTATACATTATATTAAAGTAACATTATTTAATTCATTATACCAGTTTTTAAAGTAACAGAAAACCGTCTTCCCTTGACTGTTGCCGTACCTTTTTAACTGTAACGCTAATATGGGTGACGTCTTCCCATGTGCTCTCGCTATTGTTGACAGTGAAATCTATTAATACTTTCTGATGTTGGGCTATTGATGCAAAGACAACCCGATACCCAGCACGAGTGTACGAGCCCTGAAATTCAAGCGAAAAATAATGAGAATTCTTTCTTATTACCTTATGTTGGCCAGTCTTACGAAGTAGGAAATGCAATATGGCGAAAGCCACGAGATTAAATAGTTTATTGGATGACAAATGGTTTTTCTTTTTATTGTCTTTGATTGTGACTGCCGATGTTCATACTTCCGACAGTTTAGGCTCAGTAGTAATTCATTGTGTTTTGGTTCATAAGCAAATGTGGCAAGTAAGTAGTGTGGTGTATGTGGTGTTTAGTGCTAAGATGTGTTACAACACAGTGAAGCTCAGCTGTACTGTAGTGTGTTCGTAGGTAGCTGGGCTTGTGTTTTCCGTGATGATGGATCCTGTGCTCAGGGCCTTTGATGATGGATCTCCTCAGGGCCTTTGGATGATGATGAGCTCCCCCATGGTCTCTGCACTGTCACCTACTCATCCAGTGATCGCTTTGAGGGATACTTTGTTCACGGGGAAAAGAATGGAAAAGGCAAATTCTTCTTTTTTGATGGCAGGTATGAGACAGCTCAGAAAACGCCATTAACACGGTGTTCACTGATAATTTCCAGTTACTTTGTGTTATTTTTTACAGTTATCCAAGACATGGCTGTCCTGGTGTCTCAGACGTGATTATGAATCATGTTTAGATGAGTCAGTGTCTTACACACACACACACACACACACACACACACACATACACAAACACAGACACACACTATCAGGGGCAGTGTAGCTGTAATTGGCTTGTCATGAGTCATATGTAATGGGTACTGCCAATCTGACCAAAAAATCTTTCCTTGGGTCTTAATTATTTCTTATTAGAAACAGTTGATGACCTTTTCTTTTGCCTTCACTAAATGATCATTGTCATTAATGTTAATTGCAGAATTCATCTCTTTACAGATGTTTTCAACAGTATCTTCTTTAAAAAAAATGTTGAAGACAAGTAGGCATGTATGTAAGAAGACACCCTGGTTTACTGGGGGTGGGAGCAGTGTTGTACAAAACATCTCACCCTTCCTTATCCTCTTGCTCTTGTTTCCCAATACAGTACACTAGAAGGTTTCTACGTGGACGACGCCCTCCAGGGGCAGGGGGTGTACACATACGAGGACGGTGGGACATTACATGGGACGTACGTGGATGGTGAGCTCAATGGACCGGCTCAGGAGTTTGACCCTGAAGGTTGCCTTGCCTTCAGGGGCCAGTACAAGGACAACATTCGCTGCGGAGTCTGCTGGGCCTACTACCCGGTGAGTCTTGCTATAGCAGTAAACGCTGAGTGTAAAGTGCACAGATAAGAAGTAGATATTAAAAAACACAGTGCAATAGACACCAGTACAGAACATTTTATATAAAAGTTCTTTCTTTTGTAGGATCGAGGCTGTGTGGTAGGGGAGGTCAACGAGGATGGGGAATTGACGGGCAAAACAGTGGCTTATGTTTACCCCGACGGGCGCATGGCTCTGTATGGCAGCTTCGTGGATGGGGAGCTCATCGAAGCTCGACTAGCCACCCTCACCAACCAAGAGAATGGCAGACCTCACTTCACTGTTGAGTCAGACAGTCAGTAATGGCAGACCTCACTTCACTGTTGAATCAGACAGTCAGTAATGGCAGACCTCACTTCACTGTTGAATCAGACAGTCAGTAATGGCAGACCTCACTTCATCTCTGAGACAGACAGTCAGTAACGGCTTCATGAGACTCTTTCCCTAAATCCCTAAATTTGTTTTCTTAGCATGTTTGACAGGCAAAGCAGATTGTAAGAAATGTTAGAGTTTTTTTTAAAGAAGTGTCTCTTAGGATAACTTTGTTTTGATTATTTCTGTGTCTCTCTCA
This sequence comes from Sternarchorhynchus goeldii, assembly GCA_028565775.1. Lineage (NCBI taxonomy): Eukaryota > Metazoa > Chordata > Actinopteri > Gymnotiformes > Apteronotidae > Sternarchorhynchus > Sternarchorhynchus goeldii. The sequence goes on from JAOXYF010000010.1 coordinate 3,245,313, forward strand.
GGTCCTGTTTATCCCTATGATAAATCCACTTCCTCCTGTATTGCTGGGCACAAAATGTTGCCAGACCCCTATGAGAGCCAAAGGTTCGTACACATCAACATTCTCACCAATGTGGACTGTCGGTGTCAGATTCAGCTTTAACACAGGGGCTTATTGTGAATTTCTGATGACTTCAGGAAGTGATTATAACATTTGTTAGTTTATTTCTTGCTCTTGAGAGGCCCACCCAGAAAAGTACCGCTTAGCAATGTAAAGGTGAGCAGTGCCACTGGGATTCAGACTCCTCAGTCACACCATGTGCTGACTGTGACTACAGGTCTCCAAGAAAACAATAGGCTATAGTTTTCATGTGAAGCAAGGACGATGGGTTGTTTTGTAGCTTAGCAACGCAGCAGCCTCTTTTGTTCTCAACATCCAACCATGTTCTTGCTGCTTGGCCCATGGCTCAATAGAGGGTGTCTCGCTCCAGTCCTGGAGGGTGGGAATTTTGCACAGGTGGATGATTATTTTGGACCGACACATGTACTAAACCTGATCATCAGTACAGGTGTTTAACTGTGATGGTCTCCACTCCTTTGGGACCAGAGTGAGGCACCCTAGGCTTACAGAAATTAATTCACACATTTTATAGACTTTGGTTGAAGACTTAAAGAAACGTGATCAAAGGTGCTGGAGTTTGTTCGTAATAAACCAGGAAACTAGTTGTGATACTTGAAACACATTAAAATACATATTTTTCTTGCCCAAGAAAGTTATGATAAACAGTTGCCACATGTCTTTTTCTAACAGAGTGTATGTGGGCCAGTCGTTGATCTCAGGAGCAGGAGAAGGGCTGTTTGCCAAAACTGATGTGGATGCCAACACTGTAATGGCCTTTTACAACGGAGTGCGCATCACACACTCAGAGGTGTGTTTTTGTGTTTGGTAAAACATATAAACCTAACCTTTTTAATCAGAGAGAGAAAAGGTACATGCTTGTATGCACTAACATACTCTTGGTTTTGTCCAGAATTTCTGCTTTAGCATCTTTACTAGAATAAACTGAGAGCAGTGATAAATAAGTGCTTAAAAAATTAGTATTATTTGTTGCTGCACCATAACTAGTGCTTGATGGGTAAAAGTAATTCTTATTTCTTCAAAATTATCTTCCACATTTAAAAAAACAGGATGTTCTTGGATTTGCTGTAGTTGTCACATCAGAATACAGTGTTGCAAACCAAATATTTGGGTGCATGTATGATTAATTCATTGTTTGTTTCAAATAATTCATTGATTGAAAATATTTGCAATTTGTGGTTGGGTGGTTAACCAGTACATATGTCTTACACACATCCAAAATGCAGAATGTCACGATGTTGTTCAGTAATTTAGAAATATTTTTCTCTGCACATGGAAATAGGCATTATTTAGTAATATTATGATTTATTGTAATATTCTGAACAATAAGATTACTGTCATTTAAAGCTGTCACTGATATTGCATATTGGTTTAAAATATTGACTTGAATGGATGTGGCCAACCAGAAATGTCTTAGAAGTATAATATCAGGATGTTTTGGGGGAAGACTGACTAATTTGATATGCAGGGAAAATCACATAGTATTAGAAATAGGAAATGAGTAAATCTGGTAAAAAATTAAATGCATGATATGAATAATAATTAGAGATTATGGTTTAAATGTACAGGTGGATGGTCGGGATTGGTCCCTGAATGGAAACACCATTTCATTGGACGAGGACACAGTGATTGATGTTCCTGAGCCATTCAACCTCATAGCAAATTACCGTGCCTCACTTGGACACAAGGCCAACCACTCCTTCACGCCAAACTGCAAATATGACCCGTGAGTGTGGACGTCTCAGTCCAAATATTACACAACATATCATATTAGGGTAAACACCATTTGTGCTAAATTCAGAAGGTTCATGATTTGTTATTTGTGTTGTGAAATACCTTTTCTTATGTTGCTGGTTATGGTGGTCCAACTTACCTGCATTTGAGCAAAGGAGTTGAATGGGTTTTCCTTAGTTAATTAAGTTTAAAGGAAATTTTCAAGCCTTTATTTCCAAGTGATGTGAATGATTGCTCTTACTTGAGGGACTTTGACCATTTTTTCCAAATTGATAAGCCATTAAAGTATGATCAGAAAAGGAGATGGGTTATAAACAGTCTTCCTTTATCCAATTCTATTGTATTCACATCGTCATGGTTGTTAGCCAAACTCAGCGGATCTAAACCTCAGTTCTGAGGAGCCTGTGTACTGCATCTTTTGCATTTTCCCAGTCCAAGTTCAGCCTGTGAAGGCTGATAATTAGCTGAGAGGTTCAGCCGGGTGTGAGAGTCAGAAAACAAAGTGTAGATCAGTACTTTCCTCACTTCCCTGATGAATGACTGTTCTTGTTCATTTTAATATCTACATCTGAAGGTTGTTGCTTTTCTTGGTTTTCAGGTTTGTTCATCCCCGCTTTGGGCCAATCAAGTGCATTCGAACAATTTGTGCAGTCCAGAAAGATGAGGAACTCACAGTCGCTTATGGTTATGACCACGAACCTTCTGGGAAGTTGGGTCCAGAGGCTCCAGACTGGTACAAACAGGAACTGCGTGAATTTCAGGAGAGACAGATGAAAGGAGCCCAGGACACTTGTTAAAAAGACACCTCCAAAAACCTCTCGCATCATGCCAAACACACTGCTACGACATGAATTTCCAAATCTGCCCTTTTCCTAGGTTGATGTGGGCTAGTGCTAACAAACGAACTCTGTTTTTAATACTTTATCTAACAACTTCGCTGTTTTGTTTACTTTATCTTTGATTCAGAATCACTAAACCGCAAAACTGCTTGCCAGCCATTTTCCCATCTAGCTACTGAACAACCTGAGAGGCTATCTTCTGGTACTTTGTGGAGGTGCTATGATATGTGGTCTCAACACCTACATCTGTGACTAAGATTGCAAAGAGTGACTGAGGCCCAAAGTGGTGTGATTTTGCTCCATGACATGTAGTGAGAACTATGCACTGTGAGCCGAACAGTCGTTCTTCGCTGCTCTGCTAGCCCCTGACAGTAAGATCTGTTCGTATGTGGATGAATCCCTAGCTATTAAACTCGTATATCCATAGTTAAATACATGGTTTATGATGACTCCAGCAATTATTTATGCAGCCATTTTGAGTAACTGGAGTAGTTCTCTTGTGGCACCGTTATCATTGGCTGTTAATTTTATGTTTACCTGTGCTGCAAGTTAACCTAAAGTCAGAAAATATGTGTTTGGGAAGACAGTATTATACATTGTAAATATTTGGATTTTCTGCATTAGCTGAAAAAATCAATAAGAGGAAATGTGGCCAAGCACATCGTGTTGTGTGACAGGGACAGAACAGTGTCTTAATTAGCATTTGGCAGAAGATCATGGAAAATCTTTATATGGACTTAATTCAGGCCTTTGATATGCAAAATCTCTAAACCAAGATTTATCAATAAAATGTTAAAACGTCTTGTGATATTGTTACTGTGATACTAAAATTCTTGCAATTCAGATTAAAAAAAACATATCTAAATAAGCTAAATGTTGTGATATCACATGACAAATCGTTCATCAAATAATTTCCCACCCACCTTGCCTGTACGAAGGGGGCGTGTTCGCCGCACGGCACCTGCGCGGGCAGGTAAATAACTGACACCCACTGCGCTTGACCTGTTGTTCTTACTTGAAAAGAAAGCGGACCGGAAGTGACAAAGCACTGAGACGAGAATAATGAAGGTAAATCCACTAAATGAAATGTACATTTTCTTTTTGGCATTCAGACCTTTTAGTTAAGGCCAGATACATATGTTTCTGTTCACTCTTTTCTCGTGATTTCATTTGAAGCGCTAAATAAGTCGTTAAAACATAATTGTCAGTTTGTACTACAGTTCCCCAATTCAGGGTCGGGTAAGTCATGCTATAACAAGATTAAAATATCCGTTCATATTCTGAACGCCGTGCTAAAAATATTTACTATCGTGAATCTAGATGAAAGAAAACGTTTCCTTGACTGATATATTTGGGTGAACAAAACGCTCTTTGTGTGTTTTGTTTAGTTCGAAATATTTAGAAGACACTCGCATCCTAGGATGGACCGCTACAGGTACTTCATCTTCAACCAGAAGATTGTGGTTTTGTGGGGTATTCTCCAGGTGGCTTGTGCCGGGCTTTGTGTAGTATGCGGATTTATGGATGCAGTCTTTCGTAAGAGCACCACGCTAAGTAAAACAAGAGCTCCGCTTTGGGCTGGACTGGTGAGTAAAACTCCTGTCTCATTGACTTATAAAATGTTGTGCCCCATGTAGTTTTTTCAGGCACAAGAAATGTGTGGGTGTGGGTGTGTCTTTCTTTTATGTTTAAAACTCCCCAGTATGTTTCTCACTGCCTTAGATCATGGCTGTTCCTGGCGTTCTTGCTCTCTTTGCTTCCCAAAAGAAAAATCCAATTCTGGTTAGTTTATCTTCACTGCTAATGTATAGTATAATAACTTGTAGTAGTTTCCTAAAAGGTTACTGTGAAATGTTTATACATAAAATGTTGTCATGTATTTTTTCATCATTCTATAAAGTTGGCACAATATCTAGAAACCTATTAAGTATTTAGTCATAATTAACCTGATGTCATATTTGTATGCATACCCTCAGGTGAATGCCATGATCGTGTCCTCTGTGGTGTCTCATATTGCGACTGTGATTGTATTTGTTTACGCTGGTGTGACACTCAACTATGGGGAGGAGGACGATGAGCTCTTCCAGCCCCATCACATCCCTGAAGTGGTACAGTCCTGCCCAGGCCATTCTGACTCCTCACTTGCATTCATCTGTCCTGCATTACACAAACTCAGAGGTGTTCAAGTTTGGACGTCAATTCCAAAATCAGCTTGAATATTTTGCCGTCACTGTTTGGTTTTTGTCTTTGGACCATTATTCTTTAAATCACAGCTCTTTGAGCCAGAAGTGATGATGGAATGGAGAAGAAAAAATATTAACTATGCCATTTACTACTAGCAGATTCCATATCCCAGACTGGAAATTGAATTCAAGGTCTGGAGTTGAATACCTCTGCTGTAACGGGCTCCATTTTGACCATGACACATTGGTTCATGCTTCGTGGAGCAAATGTGTCTCTCTAGAACTCTATCAGTTCATATTTCATATAGAATCTCCTCAAAGAGCTTAAGTGCTGACATAACTCCTCCATTAATGCATACTAGAATTTCAGGGCTTCATTCATCACTGCAATATGACCCTTATCGATCTTGGAAACTGAAAAACCTCTTGTCAATTCCCTAAACCTAGAGACTCTGTATCTCCCCAGTACACACTATATCTTGCCAGTATCTTTATAATGGCCTTCTCTGTGTCCCATGCAGAAGTTTGTGCTGAGCCGCATGGTGAAGGCAGCTAACAGCACCATGGTGCTGGCCAGTGTGGGCTCCCTGCTGTTCTCCTCCCTTATCGCATTCGTGGGCTGCCGCAGCCTTCCGCTCTGCGGCTGCTATGACCCTACCACTGGCATGGTGAGTACCTGCCTTGCAACCTCGAACCACGACATGGCAGAACTCTATGGTCTGACTCTCTGTGTCTATGCGCTTTACAGGACTTGCTTGTCCCACAGAATGAGCAGAGTGCTTCAGCCGAGCTGGTGTGCTCCTGGCACGGTGAGCCTGATGCGTGGCATGGTTTAGAGAGGAGTGTCCACCCTGCTCCTAGAGATAAACTGCCCTCTAGTACAATCCAGTTAATCACAAGGAACCGAATATTCGAGCCGGGCATGTTTGGGTTAGAAAAAGGTTCTGTGGGACAGTAGATCTCTAGGAACAGGGACAATGGATGAGCAGTGGCTGATGTTATATTCCATTGTGGTAATCCAGGCTAGGTACCATCTGTGCATGCTGAGACCCTGCTGTATTTCTTGCAGAAGGAGACGAGCGTGTCTTTAACTCGCCCTTGTCACTTGTGGAACAGTGTCCTGAGCAGCAGCAAGAAAATGCCTCCGTACGTCCCCCTTATAGCAGACTGGCATAAGAATGGCTGTCTGCACTCCTGGGAAGAACTTCCTTTTTGTTTGTTGGGTCTGTAAAGGCATACTTTCCCTAAGAAGGGATTCTATGCTGATACATACAATCCCTGAAACTAGAAACATGTCTTTCACATTTTTTTTTTTTTTAACACTTCAGTCAATTTCCTGGTTCTTTGATTGCTTTCTACATGCTATAGCATATATAGCTTTGATAATGCATTTAATGTAATTAATTTATTTAAGATGAACTCTATTTTGAAATAAAGTTTTTATTATTTTTACATGGGGCAGTTTTAATCCAAGAGAAACAGACAGTTCCCGTGAGTCCAGTCCTTTCACTCTGCTGAGTAGTGTTTTATCTGTTTTGTATATTCTGTGAAACGGCTTTTACAAGGCAGGATGCAAATCCCTTTATCTAAACTTAATGTAAAATCATCAGAAAACACCATGATGTATTCTTAGCATTCTTTTATACATCTTAGCACATTCTTTGATCATTTTTTTTCTCTGCCTAGTGCAGAGGTGTCAAAGTCTGGTCATAGAGGGTTGGAGTCATCTCAAGTTTAGTTTCTCTTCAGGTTTAGTAGGCTGCACTCCAGCCCTTCAGGATTGGACTTTAACACCCCTGCACTAGCCTTTAATGAGTCTTTACAAGCTCTGATCAAAACTCACACATCACAATGCAATTATTGGACATTCATTTGGTGCTTTATTCCCTAGTCTGTTGAAATGACAGGCAGATATTGTGTTAAACACCAGTTAACCCAAAATTTAATTTGGCTCCATTTTATCGGTGACTAAAAGATGGCCTGATATAGTGAAACTGGCAAAGGAAGTAGAAAGTGCGTGACTAGAGTTAATGAAAGTGAAGCGTACAAATAATGCTCGGCTGACCAGATGTACATTAAATTGAACATTTTTGGCATGAAGTTAAATCCACTTTCACTTCAGCACACAGCAATATGATTTCAAATGACAAGAACATATGAAGTGCAATGACTTGTGTAAACAAACACAAAGCAAAATGTTCATTTACCAACCAAGCTACAATGCAAAAAGCATGTTTTAACTGCAAAAGAGGGGCGGGTACTCTAGAATCCTATCCTTTGGGGTGGGACGTGTCACAGGGATGATGTCGTAGCCAGATTTGAAACTGACTTTCTGTCGCCAGCCATTGGTTCCATTAAATACCCAGCATTCTCCTGTGCAAACCAAACAATGCTGAATGGCAGTAAGAGAGATGAACTTGTGCTGTCAGTTACAACCTCCTGTAACATTCTCCACGTTTTTACAATATCGGCTTCCCCTAAATAATAAAATGACAAAACCACACACAACTGCGTCGGTGCCTGAAGGTGCCTAAGGGCCGGGCCCGCTGTGGTGGTGATCACGCTCGCAGAAACGAAAATACAATGCCTTTCACTCCAGGCCGCTTCTCTGCATGCGCATGTTCAGTGTGTGCTGGCATCGTCGAGCCAGATGCCTGTAAAACACCCAGATTAGCTAACTGCGCATGGATTTTTCAGTGAAGCTGATGGCTGGGAGAGACACTGCTTCTGCATACCGCTGCACTAGTGATATTATAACGCCATGCACAGAGTAAATGTGGTGCTTTATATGAAATACTTGTCATATTCACAGCTGTACTGCACATTGAGTAACTGTTTTTTTTTTAAGGTCTTCGATAGAGCACAAGGGCACATACAGTAAAATACATATTCTGCATTACATATAAAGCTTAACACTGGGAATAGGAGTACGAGTTGACAGTGAAGTTTTCTTCCACACCTTCCTCAATGAGCCACCTAATCAATACATGTTGTAGTTCACCTGAAACTCAAAAGACTGCTAAGGATCTGGTGTGCTTGTTCATTGTTTGTTGTTCAATGGAATTTCATAGTGAAAGTTGTACGAGACAATGAAAAGGAAAAAAAGCCTGCAACAGCCAATTCCTTTCTTCCAACAAGTGAACATGAGTGTGCTCTCTCCACCCAGCTCCTGCAGGTTCCTTCATAGCCAGCCAGCATCTCCCTCGTAACTAGATCTTCACTACAGTCTAGTGTAGGCACACCCATGGCTGGGTGCATGCTTGAGGATTAGTCCTTTGTCTTACACTCTTTATTATGAGAGGTATGCACTGTTTCAGCTTACACCACCAATAATATACGATTCTTTTTGGTTTTGCAAGATGCAAAAAGGTATGTCAGATAGCCTATCGTCAAAGTAGAGGTAAGTGTCCAAATGACTGTTCAGGAACAAGCTCTGGGCTTTCAACACCGACAATGAATGTTACAAATCAACAAGTCCGCTGTGTACTCACAGTGGTGTAATGTGATGTGCCTTGAGGATAACTCAGAGTTAGGAAGTTTGATGTCAACCCTGCAAGCAGCTGTTCAATCTGTATGTGGCAGTGCCTTTACAGAACGCATGTCCTAAGTGCAGTATGTTAATTAATATGATTCACTTCATTATATATGAATCAGATGCTTGTAATCTGGTCATTTGATCAGAATTTGTGTTCACTCGAGATGATTCACCTTCTTGTATTTCATAGATCAGGCTGGGAAAATTATAATAAGAATTTCCAAAGCAAACATAGCAGAGAACCCCTGCAGGCTTAACTTCAAGTAAAGGTACTATAGTGTGTACATAGTAAAGTATCGCTATAATGCCTAGAAAGCAGTTTACCTGCTTCCATAAAACATTCCCTTATGTCTAATCCCTCCACCTAACTGATCCATCCAGTCGACAAGTGCTAACGACCTCTTTACCATGAAAAAAGACCAAGGAGTGTCTGAGTCCTCCTTTCATCCATTTCTTTCCTGGTTGTCCCCTCCCATCAAACCTGTAACTCCTCACACTTCAGTTGTCTAGTAAATGCAAACAGATTTAGCTCCATGTTTCGCTAACTCCTCCAGCAGCTGCAAATCCCACGTGGCACAACTCCCTCATCCTGTCTCCTCAGTGTGACCGTGTCGCCCCCTGCTGGCTGGCTCAGCACCAGTGGCTTCTGTGACTTCAGCTTGTGTGCCACTGTCATGAAGATGGCTTCCACGTGGTCACTGCAGTTGCGCCCACCGTCCTCAGTCCCGGGCAGATTCTTGGCCGACGTCTCAAACAGGGGCATGGAGTGGGCGTCGGCAAACTGTTGCGCCAGCTCCGTGCTCACCTGGGCGGCGTGCCGCAGGTCACATTTATTGCCCACGAGAATCCGGGGCACCTCCTGGCCCAGGGCATGCTGCCGGCATTCCTCGATCCACGCCGGGAGACTGCGGAAACTGGCGGCGCTGGTGACGTCGTATACAAACACGACGGCGTGTACGTTACGGTAGTAATGCTGCACCATGCTCTTACGAAAGCGCTCCTGGCCCGCGGTGTCCCAAAGTTGAACCTGAGAGATACACAAGAACAGTGAAACCTTCATGTAGGTTCTCTCCCTTCTGTTAATTTATGTTCCATTTCTCCTTTTACTCTTGCACGTTTTTACACTTTATCTTTTTGTAATTAAATAACACTTTTCAATTAATTCTTATTTTAGAGTTCAATTTGAGCAATTATGTAACAAAGCATGCTCATGCAAATAAGGCTTAGTGATGTGAAGGGATTTTAATAAAATTAATACAGTGAGAAGGCTGGGAGTTAAGAAGGGACACTGAAAGAAACTGTGGGCGAGAGGGCTTTGCACAGAAAACTTATTTTTCTCCTCATATTGTTTAACAGCATTTGTCCTTGTAACAGCAAAAGACACTACGTGTGTTCAAGCTGACAGAACTATTCCGAGAGTGTGGGTGTTTTAGAGAGTGTAAGAAAGAAAAATCACAAGGTATTATTGACGGTGTTTTGCGGCAGGACAGAAACTCGGCTGAGGATCGGAGCTACTGATGGACACAGGAAGTAGCTTCATCTCTAAACATGAGTGGGGAAGGCGGAGCAGTATGATCCTGAAGGACCACAGCCCATGACTGTGCTAGTCATTCGAACATTATAACAAATCATGCCATTCGCCTTAGACAGGGAAACCAAATGCTCAAATCAATCTTGATAACCTATTTAAACAAGTTACATAAACAGTAACCTTAAAAAATAAGACGTTAGATCACATCACAAGTTAAACCTTACGCCATAGGCAGCGAGTTTAGCTCACTATTTAGATCGTATTACTTACCTTAATTTTTTCTCCATCGATTTCAATGATCTTTTCCCGAAAATCAACCCCGATCGTGGCCTCGGTTTTGTCTGGGAACTTGCCTGCACAGAACCGGTACGTCAGACAGGTCTTACCGACCCCGGAGTCTCCAATTACAATGATCTTGAAGATCCGAGTTCGGGGAGGTGGCAGCAAAGAGCCTGTCAGGGATGTACTAAACTCGAGAGAAGACTCAATATCTGTCATCTTGATTGTCTGTGTGTTTGCCCTGATCGTTGTAAGATCACGAATGTTTCACCGCGATAAGTAGACAATTTATTTATAAAATCATAAAAAAGCTAGTTAGGGTTAGGATAACTAGCCGGTTAGCTGAGTCACTGAAACCTAGCAAGCTAGCTAGGTTTGCTAGCTAGCTCACCAAGTTGGCCAGTCAATGATAATAATCTCGGGAAAAATATCTTGACATAAATAACCGTGTTGTAATTAGCACCTACTCCTCGAGTTCAAACTTAAAGTCACATTCAAGAATACTGGCACTATTTGACCTGACAAGAGTATTTCCACATTGCTGTCGGCGTCCTCTCTTGCACCGCACTGTTTTGGTTTTTAGCCACGTACGATATTTACATAACAATCTCGCGGGACTTGGTACTGGACGGAACATCCCGTCTGTAATAAAATCGTATGATTCACTAGAAAGCTTTCAAAGCAGAATAGATCATTTTACCGCTAGTACCATTTTCCCATGTATTTTTCTGTTCCATATAAAGCATAACTCACTCAGTTTAACTATATTATGGGAATTTTTCAATTTGCTTATTTACATTCATTTCAGATTACATTTCCTCAAGAACCACCCTATCCTATAGTGACTGTAAAGGAATTAATTTTAAAAATAGAAAAATTGGAAAGGCCTTGTTCACTGGGACACAGATAAAACTAAAATAAAACATAAGTAAAACATACCCAAACAAAAACAAACAACTGCACCATGTTTGACTTGTTATGGGGCAGTGACCCATATCAAAGTCCATCTCGGGAGTAACATAGCGCTCGAGGAGAATGCTGGCAAGTCTTTTTGGCTTTTAAAAATGCGATATCTTTCATTTTATTTACATTGTTAAAGTAAAATGAAAATGAAACTTTACAGATTTTGTAAAAGCATCTTAGTATTTTAATTTCAAAACCTGCATATAAAGCAAGCTGTTGGTTTATTTGTGTCGTGAATTAGACAGGTAGAAAAGTAAAGTAATATAGTTAGACCTTTGTTAATGTTAACTGAGCATGTTAATGTTACAGTCCTATTACTGAAGCATTGTCCGTCATCTTGGCACACAGGAACCTAACGGTGTGGAAGGTGTGGATCTGGAGCCACCACCTCAAGGGCTTTCCAGGGAGTTTCAGACGCTCTTCACTATTGAGGCTCTCCACTTTCTATCTGACTTGTGTTCCACATTCCAACCCGAGGTTGACAAGGTACATAAAAAAGAAAGAAATACACAATGTCTGTATCTGTGAGTCTATGTGAAAATAATCTTAGCAGTGAATACATGTAGGACATTTATCATTTGAAAATACAGACATACAGTTCTTTCTTTCTTTAGAAGCTCTTAGAGTGCATATAGCTGCCCAAGAGAGCTACATAGACATTTCCCCATTTCATGCCTAAGGTCCTGAAGATGAGAATTCTACAGAAGATTCAGCTAGACTTGACTGGAGAACTGCCAGACTTTAGGAAGGACACAGCCCACATTCGCAATGACCCCTCCTGGAGAGTCAGCCCTGTCCCTTCACGATTGCAGTGTAGACATGTGGACATCGGTGATCTTTCACCCTGTGATACAAAGCGTTTGACGCAGGGCCTCAGATCTCCTGCCCAAGGAATACAGGTAAGTAATAAACTGTCAATAAGGCTACCAATGCAAACATACCCCAGATAGTACCCATTTACCTAACTGCAAAGAGCTCCCTCTTGTGGAGAATCTTCATCTTGCTAAGAGAGAGTGTAGTCCACAGACCTTTTGCACTTCACTACATTTTTACATATATATATAATCACAAATGCAGCATCCAAGCTACTCTGTCTTGAAAAAGTCTCATCCTTATTTGATTTAGAAATGAGAGGATCTGTTCCAGTGGGTCTAATTTTCTTTGTTCTGTAGGTAGACTTTGATGATGGCAACTGCCCCACATACTACAATCAGATAAAAGGCATCTTTAATGTTTACCAGGCTGTACACAACCAGTTGGATGGCAAGTTTTAATGTTCCTATTTATAGAATGGGTTGTTTTTTTTTTTATAAACTGAACTATAAGAACGTGTTTTCATTATTTCATTGCTCATTCACAGTTTTCTGACTGATTAAGTAAAACCTGCAACATTTTGTTTCTGGGCTACAAACAGATGCACCACTCATATCCCAGGCTCCAGTTCTTATGCTTCGTCCTCGTGCTTGGAACATGGTGGAGCACAACCTGCTGGTACTGATTTATATGACTGGTTTGATACCCCTTAAAGAGTACCTGAATGCTAATATATAGAATTGTACTGCCTTGTCCAAGTTCAAGGACTGTGTGTGTGTGTGTGTGTGTGTGTGTGTGTAGGTGAATGGTCGGGAGGTCCCTGGTCCACTCTTTGATTTTGGCCTGCTCATGTTCCACAATGCAAAGCTTTTGTTTGAGACTGAGAGTGGGCCTTTTTTCTACCTGTCCAAGGTCAGTGCCTGATCAGAATGTTCCTCTAAGGGCTTCATTTCTCCTTTAAGGCAGACAATAAAATACAAGAGGAAATAACATTCACTCTGGTTGACACAGGAGACATTTATAGAGATATAACCACTAATCTTGGTATAATGATCTGCTGTGATAAAAATGGATATTTTCTATTATACTTAGGTTGTACAACAAGCCTTGATTAATTGCAGAGGTTATACTGGTTGGACGTATATTAGCTCTCCTGAAGTAGTGGCTGGCAATATCTTTTTTTTTTTTTTAAATAAATTGTCATCTTTAGGTTGAGAGCTATCTGGAGGCAAAACTGTGGAACCAGGTTTTTCTCTGGACAGAGGGCAGGGTAAAGAGGCTTGTTTTTGCTCAAGTTTATTGTTGAGTATTTCAGGGTATTGTGCACTTGTGACATGCTGTGGGTTATGTTTGTGTAACAGCTTGGCTTGCCTGTGGGCAGCATCAAGGCAACAGTTCTGATAGAGTGTGTCTTGGCCTCTTTCGAAATGGAGGAGATTCTGTATGCACTGCGGGAGCACTCTGCCGGGCTGAACTGTGGCATCTGGGATTACTCAGCTTCCTTTGTAAACAAATTAGGTCAGCGTATACATTTAACGACTCCAGCATTGACTTGAGCATAAGGTTATCTGTAACAGTTACGTCAAAGCTACATTTGCAACCTTTCCAGGTCACCGGCCAGATTTCCTGCTCCCTGACCGCAGCAAGTATGTGAACATGGAGAAGCGTTTCCTGCGCAGCTACATGGATCTGCTGGTGCAGACGTGTCATCGCAGGGGCGCCTTGGCAACAGGCGGCATGGCAGCACTGCTGTTGCCCAAAGACAGCGAGAGCGCCCTGTACAAGACTGTACTGAATACAGTCACAAGGCAAGATACAGCAAACGTGGTGCCAGATTACAGTGCAGAATTTACCTACCTTTGCATCAAGGTATAATCTTAATCTGAAAATCGTAATCTAATCTACTCCATGCCTGGAATGAGCTCTTATTTTTGTTTAAAATATTTTAAACCACATTTTAAACACTACCATTTCAGAAAAATCACGATGATCATAAAACATATGCAAGTGGACTTTATCTTTTTTTTCTGATAAACTCTTTATCAATGTTTTTCTTAACATTCACAATAATAATCAATCAGTATTATCACATTATTATTAAACTGCTCCAGACAGTCAAGTGAAGTTGTGTACATTTCTGTTTCTTCAAGACTAAAGAAGCTGGAAATTCAAGCAGGAGTTGATGGTTTCATGGTGTATGACATGAACCTGATTGAACCCATGCAGAGAGTAAGTGCCTTATGAGTTACACACTAACAGAGAGAGTAAGTGCCTTATGAGTTACACACTAACAGAGAGAGTAAGTGCCTTATGAGTTACACACTAATAGAGAGAGTAAGTGCCTTATGAGTTACACACTAACAGAGAGAGTAAGTGCCTTATGAGTTACACACTAACAGAGAGAGT
>JAOXYF010000010.1:3273173-3287052 GCA_028565775.1 Sternarchorhynchus goeldii
CGCAAAACACAAACCCCACGTTTTTTTAATACCCCCCCCCCCCCCCCCCCTTCGATTGTTAGGTAATTCTGGATTTGTGTTATAAACTGGTAAAATATAAATTCTTGTAACACGTGTCTGTTATGTATTCAAATTTTAGGGTGACTTTTATATAAGTGCTAAATATCAGTTTACGCACAATTTGAAACTTATAATTAATTGCGTTCTAGCATATTAAAATTAATGCAAGCACCTACTTTAAATGTTATGTGACTTTTTCATTTGACACGCGATTAACTTTATTCATAATCGATTGCTCTGTGTGCTTCAATGTTCTCTCCATAGACCCTGTATACTGTGTATATATTGTGCATAAGGTCTTATTAGCGCACCCAGAGCAGCATATCAAGAACCTAGCAACCTTGGAGGGGTACGTCGTCTTACTAAACTGCAGCTAGCTTTCAAAATGCCCGTCGGTCGGTTATTATTACGGACTTCACCACTAAATAAGAGTAAGTATTAGACATTGTGTATCTTCATTTGTACATTTGGTTTTTACAATTCATTTTGCAATATCAGTTTATTATGACTGTTCACAATTTGGTCATCGTGGTTAGCTAGCAATGCTAGCACCGTCAGTTTAGGCCTCTTTTAGGCTGACCTTACTTTATACCAGCATATCTAGCTAGCAGTAGAAAGCAGTGGTTGATTTGTCAGTGTTGCACGTAAGTAGTACATAGCTATTTAATTTTTAGAATGTACCGGTAATGTGTAATGCATATGTAGGTTAGCTACATTTATCTGACATTTCTGGCGTAATTGGCTGGTAGTTTTGCTAACATTTAGACATGCTAACATGCTAATTGTCGTCCTTTTCGCAACCGTCTGCCTGCAATTATCAAGTTTGTTGACCTACTATTCAAAGTGACTGATCTTAAACCAAAAGTGCTGTAATTAAAATCATCCATCGCATATGCTCAAATATACACACATATAAAAGGTGACATTCTACACCTTTGTAATGTAGGCTATATGTTTTTAATCTTTAATATAGCTAAAGTAGTTAAGTGTACACAACCTTGTGAAAATAATCTGGCATTTTTTTTGAACACCCAGAGATGCAAGTTTTGAATCGTACGGCCAAACATTTAAATATTTTTCATAAATTCATATTACTGTACAAGAACATTATGTAGGTGAATGTCCCTGATTCCAGCCTCCTCCAGGAGTGTATAAATGAATTTGCTAAGAATTTGAGTCATTCACACAATCTAACTAAATAAATCAATATCACTGGTCTTTATCCACGGATTTACTATTATGTGCTTGTATATTGCAAGACATATGTCAGTCATAGTACATAGCAACATAATTGTAATATATTTTTGACCATGTGGTGCAGCTCTTGATATAAGTATCTTCTTTTTCCTTTTATGCATAAAATGTACATTTTTGCTTTTCAGTTTTTATCAGAAATGTCTTCAGAGCCACCAAACATGATCCCTCCAAGCCAAATATGTTTCGTGTGGGGCTAACATTTGGGAGTACGGTTCTGTTGTGGGCACTGGTAATACTACACCATTATTGCTCTTGCCATCTTTAACATTTTGACAAATGTGTGTGGAAAAATAACAGCAAAACTGCTTGCTCTCTATGTCTGATTAGCTCTTCAATCAGCACAGCAAAGATGTCGAGGAATACAAAATAAGAAATGGACTATCGTAATTGATGGCAGCCTGTAAGTAGCACTCTTTATCAACCACTGTCACCATCAAATGGCACATTATAATTGTTGGCAATATCCAGCTGAAAACTGTTACCTTTTTTCCACAAGAGTTTTTGTAAAGGTATAATATTTGCTTGGGTTAAGTACATATGTTCAGTAAATTTTACTTAAAACAGTAACCTGTAGCCAATTAACCCATAATGATGCATTATTACATGCCTAAGTATTTATTTGTGACCTCTCCCCTTTTTCTTTACACAGGGCCTGGTTCAGTCCTCTTCAGAAAGATTGTTATTTTTTTCCCCTGTATGTGTATAGTCCTGTTGTCTGGGGGGACCATTAGTAATATGTAATAAAGATGTTTATGTATTATGTACTATTTTTTTCTGTTTTCTTGCCCATTCCATCTCACACACATATTTACAACTTTGTATGAAACTAGTTTAAAACATGACCATGTACTCCATCACAAAACAAAATGCCAGTACAGTGTCTGTTTTGAAACATTTCATGTTGTGAGTGGATTTACATGACATTCCAGCAGAAACAATGCTGATGAGAGCATAAGGATTTGGCACACAAGGTTGAGACTGTTCAATCACATGAAATAAAAAGTTATCTGTATTTATAATTCTAGTGCAATATATATGTAACTAGTATAAATATGTCTTGGACTGCAAGAAAACCTTGTGGAGTTATTCTGTGGGAAGCTGCGCAACACACTGTTAATATTAAACCCATTAATGTATCAGAAATGTAACAACCTAATAACAATTATCTCTGATGTGCATGCAGCCAAAAATGGCTAAAAAGTTGCACGTCGTTCCACAAGTATAAATCTCTGCAGACTGTAGATGTAGGCATGACAAAAGGTGAGCGTTTCAAAAGGGGGTGTATATGTTGAGTGGGCATGTCACAAACTTAGTCCTATTGGACGAAAAATGCTATCAGTTACACTGAGATAAAAAAGGGCTGCTGGTGTTGGGCCAAATTCCGACTCCACGGCAGAATCTTGCATTCATTTTCTGTAAGAAAAGGTACAGATGAAGGCTCACAAGGGCTTCATTAGCTTTAATTAACATGTGGAGCATAACTTCATAAAGTGTTTCAGTGCCGTTACAGTGTTTACGTTGTACTGGTCTCTCTCTGTTTTGAAACAAATTAGATCATTAAAATGTGCAATTACGCACCATTTATCCTCGATGCTTAATCTGTAAGGATGACTTCAGAGGGGATACTTCGAGAGATCACAAATGAATATGCGTGGTCCCACCTATTTTAAGGATCCTCGCTACCTGTCAACAAGCCCACCTTTCGACACACTCACTGTCCTTTCGAAACGCCCCCTACTCCGACCTGCAGAGACTCACGTCTCTGTCATTAGGGAAATAATTCCGCGTTTTTCTCCTCCTCTAAACGCACACGCCCCTTTTCTCGTCGTTTTTCTGGTCAGTCACCGTAGCTCGCTGACGCTGCATTTCTCTCCTTGGCTGTACGGACGCACGAGGCAATGTTTCTGTGCAGAGTGGCCTGGCAAAGATGTGGGCCTGCGACTCGACAGTCCCTTACGCGCCGTGTAAACCTCAGCAGAGATGGTGAGGGTCATGTTTTATGCGTCAAAGTAGTTGAAAGCGTAGCTGTAGCTACTTAGTTTTTTTTTGCTAACTTGCTATTCTAATATCTTGAGTGTTACCAGTTTAAAAGCCAGCAGGGTCCATGGACTTTGCGTAGTGACTGTCCTCCTTAACGACAGACAGAGAAGTTTTAGTGAACATTGAACATGTCGATCGAAATGATTAAAAATATTTGTTTTCGAATTTTTATGGCATCCACTGTAGGGGACGTGAAGGTCAACTTACTAATGTTAGCTAACATTTTTTTGGTTTTCGATTTAGCCAAACAGACTACATGTATCCAGCTAGCCATCCATAATACTACTTTCGCCTACAAGCATTTGCAGTTATGATAGTTAATGTTGGTTGAATATCGTGTACGGTCCGAGCAAATGAACCCGAACCTAGAATCTAGCTAACTAGAGTAATAGCAGTGGTTGGTACTGCACCTTAGAACTTCGCTTTAAACAATATTTATATAATATATATTTGTGCATTGTACTCGCTTGGCTGACACATGGTCTTAGCTGGTCTAAATTACACTCTGGTTTCCTTTTGCCGATTCATAAATATATAGTGGAAGGCAGAGACTTTCATTTAGAATACAGTTAATCACCTATGTTTACTTCTGGTCCCTCAAATTATGTGTGATATATTCACTTGACCACGGTGTTATCCTGGCTGATCTACCAGATTCATTTGTAGCATGACTGGTGAGGCCACTAGCTGGGCTGCAACTTTGAAACGAGTCCAAGTTGCGCCATAGTAAACATAACATTTGGCCCCAGGATGTTACAGTTGGTGTAGTCACAATCTGAGCAGACAAAAGGAAAGGAGAACATGAATGTCCCCTTGTGCTCTTGGTAATTAATTTTCCAATTACTTGAATCAATTTTGTGATTGTAGGCATGGCTTATATATCACTCAATTTATATTTGTAATTTAAGAGTATGATCGTGATTTGTCAATACAGGAAATATTAAATACTAGCTGTGCATTTTTAAAAAAAACGATTCTACAGATACTGACGATTGCTTTTTAAAAGTAAAGGTAGATACATTTGGTTGCACAGTTTTTATCCACTGACACTTGGGAAGAGGTGTAGTCTGAAGCAATACACCCCCTTCCCAACCCTCCATAGAAATCCCCTTAAAGATCAATGGATGAACATTGTAGAGAATGGATGAACTCATAGAGAATCTATGCTAAAAAATACAGAAAGGCCTCAGCTGTTGGCTTGCACCAGTGTAGCATAAGCCCTTATGTTCTATAGAGGCACATCACTGTCTAGATACAAGGGTGACTGAGAGAGGAACACTGTTCTACACCCTATTGAAAAGTTGAACCACTTCCTCTCTCCTTACTGCTGTGTGCTCTCTTCTCACCACAGTAGCTCCCCGCAGACTCATGTCGTCAGTTCCTGGTGGCTCAGATGAGAACTTGGTTTATGTAATCGTGTGTGGAGGAGCAGTCGTGGGAGCCGTGGCTTATGTGAGTGTCCTGCTTCTCTCTCAGGAATCTGGGTCACGTGACTAAGATGAGGGCTGTGTGCGCGCGTGGGGGTGTATGTGAATGTAATTGATTCGTTTGTTGTGTTTGATTTTGTAGACCTACAACATGATGTCTGCAGACGGAGCCCGTTACACTCACAGGATCAACCAGATCCAGAAATGGACTAAGAATGAGTGGCAGCCCAAGCCCTGGCCACCGAAAGGTGATTCTGCCCCTCTTCTTCCTCACTGTTAAATTTGTACATTTATTTCACAGTATTATGATTCTCTTTCTCATTGGTCAGTTTCCACACTGAAAGTGTTTCCAAGCCCTTAATCCATCTTTCTTTTATGTTTTATTTTCTTGTAATTATTGTTGTGCTAAAAGAACATCTCTTAGCTGTTAGAAATTCAGTAATGATGATTCAGGAGTCTGTATTCATCATGATGAATTCCACTTTATACCATTATACTCTGTAATCACTGGAAAACCACTTAAGTGATCCTGAACCTCAGCCACAAAAAGACTACACTCTTTTATCCAAGTTACAGTAATAGGAAGTGCTTTATAGTGGAGGCAAACATGGAACCCTACATGCATTATGGATCACTTTAGAGATGAAAACCATTTGTCTGTCTTCCTTCTTTAAGAAATTCAGATGGATGTATATTATCCCACTTACTGGATGGCTCTTGCAAAATAGAAATCAAATAATTCTCAATAATAGTTTTGAATTTATTTGTTAGGCAGTTCAGCCTTCATCATGAAGTGGAAATCCCCCTTTTTCTAAATTGTTTAATAACCACATGTACTTTTAGCAAGTGCACTGCCTCCCAAAACACAGTAGCTCCTCCCATTTAGTTAGGACTTATTGTAGACCACTGTCCATAATTGTCAAAAATGTCTAGAGCACATGGTTGTCCGGTTGTGATGAATGTTAAATATTTCTTTACTTCTGTTTAATAACGAAGCTTCGTTGTTTGACCATACAGAATACAAACTCAGGAGCCCTTGGTTCACATGCATGTGCTGTGGTTAAAGCCATTCCGTATCGGAGGTCTGTGCAGACAGCATTGCAGACATTATTAGTCAGATAAGGTGTGTTGGTAGATTGGAATCACTGCTGGTGCAACCTTTGAAGTAAAAAAAAAAAAAAGTGGTTAGGTTTGCAAGGGTTAATCTGAATTTTGTCAGTTTGCATGTTTTTGAGTGGTGTGTGTGTTTGTGTTTACACTACTGATGTCCTAATGGCTCACTTGTCCTGTTTTTAACTAAAGCTTTATCCTGCGGGTCAATGCTCCTTTTAATCAGAACAAGACTCCTCTATTCCCTCGCTCTCTCTTTTCTGTCTGTACTCTGATCTTCCCCTGTTCTCACCATCCAAAAATGCACCTCACAATTTATGGTTAATATGGCCAGTGTGTATTCAGTCAACTCATGAAATCAGCTCGAGTGTAGACATTAAACCTAAAAATGGTTGTAAAACATCAGTTTACTGTTCTGTGTACTGTTCTACTTGCTTTTCTAACTGTTTCTGTGTTCTTACTCTTTCCAGAGTAATTTACTGGGGCACCTGAAACTCAGCACCTATAAGCATCTGTCAGTCCTGCTTTGGATCTCTTGGCTGTCTGCTACAGTACTGCTAACTCAGTCCTGCTCTTTCTAATGTTCTCTGCCTCTATCCCAAAGTACTTTGCTCTTCTTACATTGTTGCATGGCTTGTTAATTATTTCTTATTTTAATGTTCACCTTGAAGATTTAATGCTTCACTGAATCTGCTTTGGGATTCCTGGTAGGAAGCACTTTAACTTGCTAGGCTCTTGTCTGTGATTTGCTGAGTAGTAAGAAGAGGTGAGAGAGAGAGAGAGTGCGCATATACGTGTATATGTGAGGTTCATAGTATTTATGGGTCATGGTGTAGCTCAGAATATTTTGATATATAAATGGTCTTGTATAATATGTGGTCAAAAAAAGTTTGTGAGGATGTAAATATGAGAATGATGTCATTGTTTGAGAGGGTATATACCGATTAATGTGAATGTTGTCTTTGTGTGTAATGGCTTTCTGTTGCTTTCTGCATTCACATGATGGAGGTGAAAAGGCAGAGGAGCTGCTAGAGGCTTCAGCTGAGGTGATCGGAGAGGAGGCGGGGCTTGTTGGGGTGGCTGCTGAAGTGGAGATGGGAGAGGCCGGCACCGCGGAGGCTGCGGTGGAGATGGTTGCTGAAGCCATTGCTGAGGCGGCCGAGGATGTTGTTGAGGAAGTAGCCAAAGAGGTGGTTGCAGTGGCTCAGGAGGTGAGGGAGATGGCAGAGGAAGTGGAAACTGCGGCAGAGGTGTTTGAAGCTCCCAAGCTCCTTGTCGTGAAGGTCGCGGGTGTGGAGGAACCAGCTGCTGCTCCTCTGGAGAAACCTCCAGCACAGAGCAATGGTACGCCTGCAGCCTCACCTGAGGAGGTGGAGACAAGCTCCTAATGCAGAGTCCTGAATAGCCAGTAGAATAGAAACACACATCTATGCACACGTGCGCACACGCACAAAAAGACACGTACAGTAAATGCATATGTAGCATCCAGAAACAACTTCCCCCTTGGTAACAACCATCACATCTTGACACATGCCAAACCCAAGTGTGCTACAGAGCACTTTCTCGGCTACGTTGCATGTTTAGCTTTTGTGTGGTACCAATCTTTGTGACTGTGTTAGCATGTATAGCTTGAGAAACACTAGACAAATGTAGAAGGGTGCTTTTAACAGACTAGGGTTTTATAAAATTGTATTCAGTCATAGTGGATTTGTGAAGTGTGTGGTTATTCTTGCGTTCATCTGTTTATAAAAGATGTATATATATTTTCTGGAGTAATTTAAAAATGTCATAATAAAAGATGGATTAATATTTAGATGTTTCCTATTTGGATATAATTCCCCTTTTTTATGGTACTTCATTTGTATTGGTTCCGAGTTCATTCAGAAATGACTGTCACTACAAGCTGTTGGGGGAGCACTATTCATGGCCCTGTTGATGTCAGAAACCGCTGTGAAGTTGCTGCTTCACATGTGTGATGTAAACATCCCACTGAGCAAGCAGTCGCTCTTTCTTCATACTCTCAGTTTCTGTTGTGTCCCTCATACACATCTGATTTATGCTCTTCCACTCCGCCTCACTCTTTCCGAACCTGAGCCATCCTTGAAAGTGTTAACCTTTTAACCTGCCTTGCCACCTCTCAAATGCATGCAAATACAGTTTCATGGAGAGTCACGTTGGGGTTTATGCTGTTGTAGTATCCATGTCATTCAGTGCATGCCACTGTACTGTAAAACTCGCCTAAATTTAACTCTGTTTTTTCCTAAAATGAGCCATGAGAACTTGATCTAAATCTCACATCTGTGTGTCTGTGATTGTGTGCATTTGTTTCTTCTTTAAATCTTTGTAAACAACGTCAAGGGGAGCTTGTGAAATTAACAAGGAGCTAAAGTGGTCATTCAAATTGCTTTTTTTATGGGCCTAAATAGTCATGTAATCAAATTGCCTAACAGGATTCAAACAATTAATAAAACTGTTAACACAATTTGTGTTTCTCTCTTAATTTGGTTTTTTTGCTAATTGAAATATGACACCCCATAGACTTAGGAGCATTGTTTTGACATGAAAGTTCAGTGTACAGCTTTTACAAAAATGTCCTAACTTACAGGTCACTGAGTTGTTGTTACAGGGCAGTACAATTTAAAGTGAGTTTCTTCTTTGATGACCTTTTTTTTTAGGAAAGAAGTATCTCAGACTATCTTCTAACATATGTTTGCCTTCACTTTTATGACAAAAGCAGTGTTTAACCCATTTACTGCAATTTTTTTGTTGTTGTTGTTCTCATATTGAACGATGGTAACTGATGTTCTGGCTGGTGGGTTCTGTTTTTCTGCAGTGGCCCATGAAAACATAGAGCTGTCTACTGCTTCTGTGCTGGAAGAGTCATTGATGGTTTGTGTTGGAGAGGTCATTCCAGGCACAGAGCCTGCTGTGCCACCTGAGGCTGAAGCACAAAAGCCAGAGGAACTTCTAGTTGCCCTGGATGCTGATAAGGCACCACTTACCTTGGAAACAAAGGAAGCTAGTGTTGCCACAATCGCTGAAGATGCAGCTGTTACAATGGTAACAGAAGATTCTGTTGTCAATGTTGTCGAAGAGGCACCAGTTACCATGGAAACAACAGAAGATGCTATGACTGTACAAACTGCTGAAGAAGCATCAGTTACCCCAGAAGCAGTTGAAAAAGAAGCCATTCCTCTTGTAGCAGAAATTATTCCAATTGTTCTGGCTGAGAAGCTCCCAGTGCATTTGCCAGTAGTGCAGTGGCAGGCAGTGGCAGGAGCACCTACTCCAGCAGAAACAGCCGTGCTTCCTGCTGATGTGGAGGACCCAACCCGAGAACCCAACCCAGAATATACAATGGTTGTGAAAGGGGGCCTCAAAGCAGACAAGAATCCTAAAGTTCTGGGCGTCTCCACCATAAGTGGGAGCATCATGCCAATCCATGATAATGATGAGTCAATGCAAATGTTAACAGGTAATCAGTTGCACTTCTGCAACTTAAATGTTCTTACATGATGTGATCTTTGTAATATTATAAGAAAGGTTATTGTTGTAAGGCATGGTGTCTGAGGAGATAAGTCTCCTATCACTCCAGCAATCAAAAGCATGTTTGATATCATTTGTGTTTGGTTTCTATTACATGATGTGAAATGTAATGTGAATGTCCTTTCATCCACAGAGCAAGCACCACCTGCTTGAGATGTAGATGTTGATATAAACTAAGGGGATTAACAAGGTAAATCCTGCTTAGTGTTCTACTTTGATATTTATTTAGACATAGTACCACGTGTAACAATCCTACTGCCTTTTGTCAAAATATCTGCAGCATGAAGAATACTGTCAAACAAACTTTCAGCGTTATTTGGTAAAGGACTGGTAGAATTGAAAACCATCAAGTCAAAACCTTAAGGCCAGTACAGTGCAGGTTGAGTCACTCCTGCTCTCCCTTTGTCTCATCCTTTAGAAGTCTCATGATAGTACACCAGTTCCCTGATGAAGAACGATGCCTTTCCTTTCCTTCTCCTACATGTCGCTTTGACCTCACTTGAAGTTTACACCTTCCCTGAAGTAACCCTGGAAGTGAAACCTGAATGGTGCTGGATTATTATTGACAGGCAATGCAGATGACATGATATGTCGCTACATTTGTATTAGTTACTGGAACATGTTTACACTGAATAAAAATACACTACACATATATTTTTATACACTTGTTACAGTCATGGATAGTTTAATATCACTTTCACATTTGGGTTTGTGGGAAACTTTGTGATGTAAAAATTGTGATGGATCAAGTTGAACTTTTATACTCTTTGAATTTCTCTGTTATTTCCGTACCACTGCAATGTGGATAGCAGTGGCAATAGAACTATGTTCCTCATTGCTCTGTTTACATTTAGAGCATTCAGCAGATACTTCTAGAGCAACTTGGATATTTATCAATATAACAGTATGTGTGCACTCTGGGAATCAAACGTATGAGCTTGGTCTTACTAGTATCATGCTCTACCTGCTCTACCAGGTGAGCTGCAGGAGTGGCCAAGTGAAAGGACCAAAGAACATACACAACACTTCCTAACTTATGATTACTGCTATAGATACACAACAAGCAAAGAACTTTTTAACTTTGTCCTCAACTTACTCAGCAATCAAAATCGTATATGCACATGTCATTAGAGGACATTTTTAATACTATGACTGAAGACTACCATATTACTGATCCTTATTACTATAAGGATTTTTTAAGTGGAAAACACTGACCAGTTGCACCATCTTTCTACCTCACCTTAACTTTACCTATTTATCCTTCACCTTAAGATCTTGTTAAAACAGAGGAAAATTGTTCATTTAATTCTTGATAGTCTGTATTGGAACAGTATGACTATGAAGCTTTACATGCAAATTTAAACAGTTGCATCTGATCTTGTATCCACAAATGTGAATAATATTTTCTAATCGTTTCAGGAATAGAAATCAGTGGTGGTGGTTTTTTTTGTTGTTGTTAAGGGTTTTTTTTTTTGCATATCCTTACTCATCGTAAAAGACTGTGACTTTAGGTTTTTTGATTAAAGATCTTTCTGTATGTGGTCACCCCTCACTATGGATTAGCTGACGTTTATTAGAGTCCTTGAAAAGCACTCTTATGTTATTAGACCTGTTATGTTCCAGATGCATAGGATTACCTTAGAAATGGAAATAATTTTTATTTCTCACCAGTTTTCTAAGAATAAAAGCTTACATGGTGGCCATAGTGCTGCTACTCTTTCAAAGACTTGTTTTTCTGTTTGTTTGTTTGTTTGTTTCTGTTGTTTCTTTGAATAGAAGCTATAAAAGAGAACTTAAATGTAGTTTGATATTTTGATTCTTATCTCTAAAATTAAAGGTTTATGTTTCTTTTAGGGGGAGCTTAAGAAAAGCTCGTTTCCATTTTATTAACTTAGAATATAAAACCAAAATGTGCTGTTTATCATTTTAAATTACAGGTATTTTAGAAATACAATATATATAATTGTAGAAGGACACTTTAAGCCTTAAAAAACAACTGCCATCATAGCCAGTAAAATACCAGAACTAATTCAATACTGAAATCGGTATCATATAATCCAATTGTGCATAGTTTATTAGCTCAACCAATCTTGGTGGGCTCTCTTACGTTTTATTCCTGTCATCTGGTGGCTACTTTTAAATATTTTATTACACCTATTTTTTTAAAACAATTCCAAATCTTAAGTTAACGCAACGTAAGATAAGGTGAAGACACCGATTTTTTGCTGTACATACCGTAGTAATTAGGCTTTGAGCAAAATGTGAGTCGATGTGACGTCAAGAACAGTGTTTGTCAGCACTGCAGGTCGGAAGAGGTTCACTCGATTCTGCAAATGACAGAACTGAGTTAAAATAGCATAGCATTCGCATAAAAGCTCAGTTTGTGTACGGTTTGATTTGCATTTCCTTTTAAATTAATCTACGTTAGTAAAACACTGTGGACTTTTAGCAGCGATATGGTGTAATGAATGTTTCGCTACGTTTTAAGATAGCTAGCTAGGTTAGCTGTTTACCTACGTTGTCGTTACCAAGTTCGCGCATTAGCTAGCATGCTACCTAATAGCTAGCCAGTGCCCCGAGGCTAGATGTTGTTCTGGTATAGCAGTTTTAAAATCTGATGAAAACGCAGCTTGGAGTCGTATTGGAATAAACACGAACCATATAAACAGGAACCACAAAAGGGGTGAGAACTTGGTTATTGTCTGCCAAAGACCGACGGTGAAACCAGTTAGCTAGCTAGCTACTCTGTACTATGGCTAGACAGCTATCTTGCTAGCAATCTGACTGGCTGAAGAGTAAATTGATTCGACTCACTTTGGCTGTCTAAGCTAAGCATTAGCTGCTGCTGGCCTGCGAAAGCGACGTATGCTAACAAGCTGATCGGGCCTTCAATTTGGATGTATTGTTTACGTTCATGTACCAGTGCCGTTTCACCGCGTAATATTCTGCTTTTAAAAAAATGGCTAGACTTTGATCACCTGTAAGATGCACCATTTGTGACATTATCGAGCATATTAGATGGGTAGCTAGCTAGCTGGATTGGGGAAAAAAGCTAAACTTTGATTGCGAGTTAGTTAGGCTAACTAGCAAGGTAAAAGCCATAGATTCAATTTCGGATTGTAACATGGTGATTGCCCTTTCGGGGCATTCCGTTATATTCTAGCTACAGTTTGGGGAAAATACCTATCGTTAAAAATAGTGCACTTCTAGGTTTAGTTTCAAAAGCCCACGCTCTAGAACTCGGTTGGAGCATTTATAAGGTTCAGTCTGGAGGAGTGGTGTGATTTAGGTGTTGTGTGACAACAGAAATTCAGTTGGGTTTTTTTTAATGTTCACACCACTTAAAGTTGCAAACCAGGTTAGCTTTTAATGCGGACAATCTATCCCCGCGTACGTGTCCAAACTGATGGCAGGAAACACTGATGTAGGCATCCAGCCAATATTAGATTTCTCAAACAAAGGCTGCGTAAACAGACGGAGCAGGAAATTAAGTTGAAATATTCTGCCTTTCTGTGCTTATACTTGTACCGTGGCGCTTGGTTGCTTTCACTTCCTCCTTGAAAACAGACGTTGAATGCAGCTCTTTTGTAGATGTCAGTGATTAACTACATGGCAGTGTATGGGGAGATCTGGATCACTTGAACATCACTAACGTTTGGCGATTGTTATGTGAATATTATAGTGTTCATTCATATTCAGGCATAACTAGTCCGGTCAGATAACCCAGTTGGTCATTTTAGTTTTAGGTTGGAAAAAAGTGGGCAGCTAGAAAACAACCAGAGAGTTAGTCTAAAGAGTAATGCAGAACTCCTAAGTTTAGCCTTTAAGGCATTTTGGATTAGAAAAAAACCCTCCAATGCAGCCCATGTGACTGGCCTGACAGGGAGCCAGTCTCTTCCTTTTTTTCTCTTTGCCTTTTGTACATGTACGCATATGGCTATGTGCAATTAAACATTTGACTTTATTCATCTTTATTCTGAAACATTGGTGTTAACAATGTTAGATTCTGAATGAGACCAGTATTGTACAAGAAGTCTAATCTAATATAGGAAGGCAATATGTCAGAGGTGGTTGGATCAGTAAAGCCACTGGGGAATTTTATTTATTTATTTAATTTTCTGCACATACAGATTAATAGAAACACAATCTCTATATGAAGTACTTCTCATGAATTCATTCATTTGTACAGTCTGCATGTATTTGAGTACAAGGATTTCATTCTGTTCATGTTTCGTGGGACAGGGTTCTAACTTTACTCTGCCAAAGAGGTCATAGGAATCCTCCATTTAAAACGTATGAGTCACAACTTTGCTCTGTGCCCCGCCTAGCTCTGTCTTTCTTACACATCCACACACACCAAATGCTTTCCCAAATTCTGCCTTTCATTGTCAAGTCACAAATAGGGAAAAGTGTGAAAAATTGTGTGCTTGTGTGTGTGT
>JAOXYF010000010.1:3287152-3378384 GCA_028565775.1 Sternarchorhynchus goeldii
AATCTGTTGTATTCATGTGTGTGACATTTTGCGGATATGTTTTGAGTTAGTCTAAACCTTGAGTTTTATTCAGTTTAAATAACTTCACAGGGTTCGTGTTTCCAACAAACAGGTAAACACAAATTGACAAAGTCTTGTCCCTTCTCAGGGTGGCTGGACTGCTGCTCCTGTTCTACAGCTTCGCTCTGTAGCACAGGGGAATGAGTCATGAGTCATGTCGTGGTAATAGATGGTGGGGGGAACGTACTGGAGTATGTCACCAGAGAAGAGGAGGCACAGCAGGTACGACCCATCACACACACTCCTTGAGAGATCTTGATCACTCCTTGATACCTGTTCCCACATTTTTGTGCTCCTTAACAAGGTGGCTCATATTATATGCTTTAAGCATTACCAATTCTTAAAAAGGTTCTATGCAAGGATGTTTGATTCTGTGATGTACAACCATCAGAGTGTTTGACCCAAAAATGTCTGCTGCTTACGTCATTAGGAGGTGTGTTCTGATGGAGTGGCAGTGCCTGGAGGGGAGGTGGAGTGTCCTGCGGTCATTGTGGAGCAGGTGAACAGCGCGGAGGTGGAGCAGTGCTACGCTGCTCAGGTGCTCGTCTGCGATGACGAGAACACCTACCTGATGCAGGACGTAGCCGAGGAGCAGGTGGTGGAGACAGAACTGCAAGAAGTTGGAACAGGTGAGCAGTACTGGAACGGTTAAAAGAGAAGTGCTTGTCAAGTTTACAAACTGCATTAGAAGTTTTCATTCGGCTAAGTGCGCTGTCAAGAAGTGACCTAGACCTGAAATCAGTTCTGAGCAAGTGATGGATATTGGGCTGAAAGACAGGGTAGGGCGGATTGGTTTCATTGTTTATGTGACTTGATGAGGTGGATTCTCCTTTTAATCAAGCTGACTGATAAATAGCTTGGACAAGTTTGACATGTTGACATAATTCTGGTAGATTTACAAGCAGTCTGGTAAATCTTGTCTCCACAATCCTGTTAATTATAAAACAAATACATGCCATCTGTATATCTACCAAGAGGAATGGGCTGTAAAACTTTACAAAAAGAAAATAACAAAAAAATTATTTTACATGAGGAATATTATATATATATATAAAATGATTTGTGGTCACATGAAGGGTCTATTGTGGATGATATCTGAAATTCACTTTTTGTTAAACTTTACTATTAAAATGTATAGAGATAAACAGAATGTATAATTACTGTGCTTAATTAAAAACAAATGCTTAATCCTCCTGCTATACATTAGTTTATTTGTGATGTAGAAAGAGCCAGTATGATAACCATATTATCAGTGTACGATATTCAATATCTCTTGAACTACACAGTTATGCTTTTCCCCTAGCTCAGCATACTTTATTTCACACTGTAGTTTAAAATTTGGGCTTTCCAGACTTTTACTTCGAGATGCAGGATTTCTTACATATAGACATGTGATTTTCCTGTCAGCAGTATATAATTAAATTTAGATCATATAAAAAAATGTGTTGAATTGTATTGAAGCAATGCGAACTGGTAAACAATGTCTGAGTGTTATTTAATGCAAGTAAATTTGATCGGTGCAGGATTTGTTGGACATACATACATTGTGTTATCATTTTGTACTTGTTATGGTTGTGTAGGTCTGGCAGCATTATTGTACTCTGAAATAACTTGACTGAATTTACCAGAGCCCTAAACCTTGTGTGTATTGTGTCGATCTTTTTGCTGGCATCTTTCGTGAGTGGCCACTGTTTTGTTTACTATGGTGGTAGCTAGTCGCTAGTTTAACACTTGCATGGGAAGTAAGTTATGTGCTTCACGTGCAGTATTTATACTGTATTCCCAAGTACAAACACCAGAGCACGTTGGCCTTTGCAGAACACGACTAAATGAATGAAACGGCATCTTAAATGAACAGCTGAAGAGGGACATCTTGTGGCACGTCTACAGACGTTCATTCAAAAATAATGGCAAGCGTTACTTCCGTCGTAGAATCAGGAGGGAGATTGAAACGCTGACTTTGAATTGAATGCTAACATTAGGGTTTTGGGGGAAACTGGCACAAATCATAAATAATGTTCATTAAAACCACATTTAGACCAAATAGAGCTTGGCCGACGCGTTGTGGCATTTCTAAAGTCAAATACGCAATAGAGAATGCTCGAGAGAAAAACACTCTGTTAACTAGCGGAAGAATCGTGTCGCGCTATTACGTTGGTGCGCCGGTTCTTATTGGTGGCGGAGTGATACAGGTATGAAAGCTTATGGTGCCTTACTACAGAAAGAAGTTCTATCTCTGTACTTGTAACGGGGAATATGGCGACTCAATTTCAAGAGGATTCTGAAAATCAACTAGATTTACTCATCAAAGCTGGTAATAGACACGCGCAAAAACAGTTGGCTATATATTACGGAAAACGTCTCTTCGTGCCTTTGGTTCAACACTAAAGTCCGTTGCCGAGCGTAGCGAGGATGCAACGGTACTCGATTTTGAATCAGGAAGTAAATAACTTGGATCTGCAGCGCTTGGCTGTGATACTATAAGACTGGGGTTTATGTTTTCTCGGAGCAGTTATAGATGTAAACGTAGCAGGACGCATTTGTAAATGTGCTTTGCATTGTTTTCTTTTGAAAATGCGTTTAATTCTCATCTGTAGTGGACTGATGCAACTTATCGTGGAAACCAGGAAGTTTATATGGATGTTTCATTTTCGTGTTTAACTTGTTGCCTGGCACCTATTAACGTAACAGTTTTGATGTTTGCATTTCAAAAACAGACCTGTATTTAGGTACTTTCTTTCATTTTATGATGAGGTCCTTTGGGTTAGGTTTGGTGCCCCTGTGCGGTTTTGTCCGGTATTTATGACGAAACGAATTACTGACCGAATGGTACATCCATTGCAGAGAAATTCATACTTTTCCATAAACAGTACAGTATAATAGAAAGCATAACTGATTTTCTTGGTTATATTATTATTATTATTATTATTATTATTATTATTGCTGTTAATGTTTGACGACCAAGTAAAACGTTCTGAACTGGATAAACAGCTCTAGTTATTACGGCCATTTTAATTATTTTTCTGAAGTTTTGTCGGTATTAATTAATTTGTTGGTAATATTGATTGTTATATCAGAACGTAGTGTGTATGATTTATTGTTTAACGACAAATTATTTGTGATATCACGTTTCGTTTAATGTTGATGGCGGAAGTGTTGAGTGAAATGGGTGTTGTTTTTAGTTGAGTGACAAGGGCCCGTGAACGGCTGCTGAACTCCTTTTCCTGCTAATTTGTCGACTAGCCAATGAACATCTTAAAATGCAGATATTGCGTCATTGCACCGCCAATCAGATTTAAGGGCGGGTGCTGGTTTACATTAATATTAGCTTATGTCCGGGGTAGGATGATGAGTTTGTAAATACGGAAGAAGGCTTTTGTTTATTTGTGCCAAAAGGCTGAGTGCTCAAACTTTTAAGTTAGCATTACCAAATACTTTCTCACATTACCAGCATTAACATGACTGTTGTAGTCTTCGTTTTTTTTACTCACAAAAATACTTTTCCAAGAAAAGTGCTGTAGTGTACCCATGCAATCTGTGCAAATCTGCTACTCCTTTGTTTGGCTTTTTCAATGTCTTATTCATGTTTGCTTTAATATAACACTAATAGTATTAATTAGTAATTGCTACATTATTTTTTGCTTGCTTCTGTTATAAAGAACTATTTCATGTTTGTGGTGTTAAACTAAATTTTTACAGCTGTACAGAGATTACTAAAATTTGTTGTCTGTTTTGGTACATCTAGTGTCAGAGATGGAAAATATGTCAAACGTGGTTTTGTTACCAGAAACACGTTCCCTTTAAATGCTCCTATGTGCTTCATTTGAACCATTACATTTCATCTATGCTCAGTGGTCATTTTATTCGGTACACCGTAATGCATAGATGAATCTCTGGTTATCACATGACCACTGCTAACTAGGAATTGTAGTGCTGTGGGCATGGCGCTAGTATCAGTGCGAAGTTACTGACACTTGACTTGTCCGCGTCACAGTCCTAGAGCTGGAGGGTGCCTTTGTAAATTGTGCATGGCGACATGTAGGCTATAGTCTATTAGAAAAAAATGTTTCTAATAAGGTGGGTGGTGAATGAATATTGCTAAGGATTTTTTTCTGTAGCTTTGTTCGCTTAATTAGATGTTTTAGTGTAAAAAGATAAAGGATGTACACTGACACAACTGATTGAAAATAATTAGTGAGTTCGTTGTTTTTAGGAGTTTCAACGTGTTCATCTACGTAATCCAAAAGATATTGATCTTTTAAAGTACTTAAAGTGAAATTTTATTTGAGTTCGGGGTTGGGTAATGCAGGTGAGTTCTGAGAAACTGTGGATGAGGTGAGAACGATGGAATGCATTGTGATCGCGGGCCTCATGGCTCTCGTCTTTCTTTTGCAGTGGAAGTCTCGGTTCAAGACAAGACCATTGAGGCGGCTGAAGCACTCCTACATATGGACTCTCCAGCCAGCCTGCATGGTGATCATAGCCCAGGTAGTCACTCTGTGGCCTCTGTCTCCTTCATTCACTCACGCACACTGTCTAGCTGTCAAACAGGTGCTTCTCAATTCCAGTCCTGACATACACACCCACAAGGGATTGGCTGATTCAGTTAGGGGTTAATAACACTGATATGAGGAAGTAGCAGGCTTGCAGTGTTTTTCTGACACTGTTGATTCACTTTTGATTGATGATATCTGATGTAAAGATTATTATGGAGCCTTTCATGAGCTGATTCGGGTGTACTGGAGAAAAGACACTAAACTAGCACCTGGGGATTTGTTTATTTTGTAAAATCTGTATTCATATTCTGGAAAACATCGGATTTTTCCAGAGTTTCTTGTGTTGTCCTGAATGGATCTCTCTGTGCGTATGTAGAGGAGTTCCTGTCTGAGGTAGAGGTTAGCACTGAGGACATTGTGTCAGTAGAGGACTCCGTCACCACACTGCAACAAGCAGACCTGCAGAAAAGAAAAAGAGGTACGAAATGCTCTCCTCACTCTCGGCCGCGTCTCACTGCACTGTCGGCTGCTCCACATTCTAGGAGCTGGTGTCTTCTTTATGCTTGGTGAGTAACATCACCATATCTGAACAGGGTTCATTTTGGATAATTTTTTTTTTTTTTTTTTGAACAGGCCGGAAATCCAAAACGCCACGAGAATGCTGTGATGGCTCCCTGGACCTTATTTACAAGAGGAAATCGAAAGAGAGCCGGGGTGAGTGTGCATCTGTTGACCTGTACGAGAGACTCTGGCCAGGCTTGGTGCTTGCATGGATGTTTTTTTCCTTGCATGTGTGATGTGTGTTGCAGGCACGACTACGTACCTGTGGGAGTTTCTGCTGGATCTCCTGCAGGATAAAGAAACGTGCCCCAAGTACATCAAGTGGACAGAGAAAGAGAAGGGAATTTTCAAACTGGTGGACTCCAAAGCTGTGTCCAAACTATGGGGAAAGCATAAGAACAAACCGGACATGAACTATGAGACTATGGGGAGAGCCCTCAGGCAAGCATGCTGTACTGTTATGTCCTTCATTTAGTTTAATTTGAAATGGTGAGCTGATCCTTTTTGAGCAGAATTAAATTCTAATGTCAAGTTGCTAAAGAACTGTGTGTGTGTGTGTGTGTGTACGTGTGTCCATGCAGGTATTACTACCAGCGTGGTATTCTTTCCAAAGTGGAAGGCCAGAGACTGGTATATCAGTTCAAGGAGATGCCCAAAGACATAGTGTTCATTGATGATGAGGTTGATGATGGAGTAGATAAGGGGAAGAGGCAAAGCCCTGCAGTAGCTGATGGCTCAACCCCAAAAAAGAGGAAGGGCAGAGTGTCTCCCGTGTTACCCTCACCTCCAGTCATCAGCATCTCCTCAGGATCCGAAGGGGTCATATCCGTGCAACAGTCACCTGTTACATCAGCGTCAGCCCCCAGGTGAGGGCATCAGAGCTGATGACTTGTGTTCCATATTTAGTTGGGCTCCACATTCCAACAATGAATGCTTACACCTCTCACTCTCTCTCACTCTCTCAGGACGGTGAGACTGGCTATGCAGGTCCCAGTCCTTATGACAACAGCCCAGGGTCAAAAGGTCTCCACGGTAACCATCAACTCATCCACTGGTGCCTCTCCCTTGCTGACCACGGCCAGTACGGTAGCGGGTGGCAACAGCCCAGGGAAACTCCTGCTGCAGGCTGTGCCCACACTAGTGCCTGCGCAGGGGCAGAATGGCGAGAGGATCACCCTGCAGCTCATCACCCTCCCAGCGGCTTCGGCCAAACCAGGCACCCCCATCACGCTCCGCACGCTCACACCCGTCACGGGCCCCGCCACCAGCACCCAGGTGCTCCAGCTGGCCATGCCAGCCGGCATGGGCTCCTCCACGGCCAGCCCTGCTCAGGACAGGAAGCCAGCCACGTCCCTACAGGACGTGAAGATCATCACAATGGATCCGTCTGCCTCTGGGGCGGTCAGGAGGGTGGACGTGCAAACCGATCTGGCCACCACGCAGAGCTGAGTCGTTGTCTGCACAACCAAACAGCAACTTTCCTGTCTTCAGAAATGCGTGAAAATGGACATTACTCTTTTTGTATTTGGAGATATGCACCACAAAATGTCTAGGTGGCCTTTTATCATTGCAACTCTGGTCATCAGGTTGAAGACTTCAGTGATGATACCAGCACTACAGATTACTTGCCACAACACTATGAGTGACTTTAATCAGTCTTCTGCCTGAGTGCGTTGAACAGAAATGTTTTTGTTGTTGTTGTGGTTTTTTTTTTAAACACCTTGTAATTGGTTTCTTTCTTCACCTCTTTGTAAATGCGGCAGACCACCTGAACTGTGAGGCTATGGTACTAATGCCATACCTGGTGCTAAAGACTGAGACTGAGGTGTGGAATACACAATACTCCAGCATTCACCAGCTCACCCACAGGAGTGGAGGGAACTCTGGATATAAACTGACTGGATACTTGTCCCGAAAAAAAGACTATTCGTTCCTAAATTCAGAATTGTAAGAATCTGATTGTACTTTTTTTCCCCCCTTGTAAATATGAAAAATAACTCTTTTTGATATTTTCTACCCAGCAGTGTTTTTTGGTTGTTTTTTTTGTTTTGTTTTTTTACAGTTTGAAAGGCTGTTAATGTTCTAGACCCTCATCATTTCACTCTCTGCGTTTAGATGCTGTTCCTGTTGGATCCAGTTACCTGCACCTGTTACCTACCTGTTGCCTTTTTACATTGTTTCATCCTTGTGTAAAAAAAACAAGAAAACAAACAAAACAAAAACGAAAGGGAGACGAAGCGCGCGTCTGTTTGGACTAAACTATATTGAATATTCAATATTTGAAGCATATATTTTGTTGTACTCATATTCAAACTTGTATTCGAGTAGATTTAAATATATAGGACATAATTATGCAAACGTATGGACTTTCTGAGCTTTTTGATTCTTTTGTTTTTCCTCTTCCCTAACTGGCAGTCTCATGTAATCCTGCTGGTTACTGAGTGGGCTGTCAGCCCTCGTTATTAAGTCCCATGTCATTATTCGTCGTTTTTGGGGTTCCTAAACCCTGCCGTTGAACAACCATCCTCGGTTTGTGATTTTATCTGTGCGTTTGGCTGATTACTGCTCCCAAAGCTGTGTGTGTGTTCATTGGTTGTACTTGCACTCCTATACCTTTTTGTCTCCATCTTGACCAGACCCACCCACCAGGTAATCTAGTAGAACAGTTCTTGGTTATGTCATATTCATCATCTCTTAGGAAGGTTAGTTGTGCAGATGTGTTCAGAAGTATTTTTCATATATGGATTAATAGTAGGGGACAGAATCAATTAGTGCTGGTGCCACTGGGTCTCGTACTCACCAGCTACTCTGGGCACTCCCAGAGGCCAGGGGGTTCACTGTTTCGCCCCCAGCATGTTTTGGTGACTCCCTCCTGTGTGTGGCTGTTTTCAGCTTGAAACACCTACTGCAAATTGCAAAGGAAGGTCAGTGCAAGGAGAAGCAGTGACACAGCAGTTCAGGCTCCTCTCAAGGTGCATTGACAGTATGTTGTCACAGCAAAATGTGCTCCAGCTCCCCCCTGTTTAATGGGTCTGCATTCACCATTGTGGCTGAGAGCAATAAAATCAGAACACCAAATCAGTTCATCAGCAAATCTGGCTGGTTATATCGCTGATGCACAGTACAGAAGGCATCTCTCCAAGAAACATCCTGTCCTTAACTTTCTTCCAGAGCTTAGAGTGAGTCCAGAATAGTGAGTTAGAGCATCAGCATTCCATCTTTCTAATCAGTGGAATGATGACCGCAACCTTTTTAAGAGGGCATGGGATAGTAGCATTTGCAACAAAGCCTGAATTTTAACAATGCAATATTGTCTGATGACTGTAGCGTGATAAAACTGCATGTCTCATTAAACAGATTAGCAGCGGTTTGTTTTAGTGCTGTAAGTTTTATGGAGCTTTAAACAGTTGTAATTGGATTGAAATGGAAACTTGGGGTGCCAGACAGGAATAGTATAGTATAGCTTTGTGGTTTGCTTGGACAGAATGATGTACAGCTGAGCACTGCAGAGAGCGCCCCCTTCAGGATTTTGCTTCACCTGCAGTTTGACAAGCTGGTGGTGTATTGCATTGCTCCTTGAAGTCTCTCTTATTTTATGGGGACAGAAACAGCAAAGGACTGGCAAGATGTTCTTGATGGTAAGCAGACACTAGAGGATTACCACAGGCCACGTAATTTTAGAAGGCATTAAGGACTAATTTAAAAAACAAGCTCATTAAAACAACAGAACACAGACTTATAAAATAATTAGGCAGCTTTGTATTACCAGTGAGTGATGTACAATAGGCAATTACATTGACATTTAATGGACACAGCATGTTGGACAGCTGGAACAGCTTCCCCTCTGAGAAGGTCCACCTTCCTGAGGTCATGATAACTTTAATCTTAGCATAATAAATTATGGAATATTACACATCTTTAGTGACAGAAAAATGTTCAGTCTCCATGCACAATTCTGCAGAGGCAGCTGAGGTAACTTTTGGCCTGTATTGCTGTTTCAGCAGGCAAGGACAATGATTCTGTCATTGAAACATCATTCTTTCATGCAAACTTTAAGCATCTACATCCATACAAAGACACAGGGAATGTCCTGAGCTGCTGTGAAACTCCACGGGAGTGAGCTGCACTGAGCTACATGTGCTTGTGGGGCTCCTGGATGAAGCGGAAGTCACAGACCAGTGAGAGATGGTCAGAAGGATAGTGGTATGAGGGCAGGCGGTTTGGGCCAATCTGCTCCTCACTGGGCATGCTCAATACGCCATCCACACTCAGGCTGCTGCTCGAGTACCAGACGTAGTCAAGGGTGGAACAGCTCTCCCCACTCGGACGGATCTTCCAGCTGGTGTAGGCCGGCTCCGTGCCACCATCGGCACTTAGCCTCCGGTAGGCGCTGTCCAGTCCCAGTGGTGAGGCCATGAACCGCTGGTACACCTCCTCCCCTGGCTCCGCATTGAAGTCTCCACACACCACCAAGGGCACCCCCTCCGCTGGCTCGTCGCCCCCGTGTTCGCTGATGGCCTTCAGCTGCTGGAGGAGATGCGAGCCCTGGGCGCCACGGAAAGCCTCCCAGCCTCTCCGAGCCTTCAGGTGGGTAACGGCCACGCAGAACACCCGGCCCGTGTTCCTGCACTGGAGAGTGGCCACGATGGCCACCTGGTTGGTCTTGAGCATGACGGCGGAGAGGCGCAGATGACTGACGCGGAGCAGCTGGAAGCGGCGGTGATTGAAGAACAGGGCGCAGCCGTCGGGGCCGTTGTTGTCCTGCACATCCAAGCACGGTGAGCACGGCTTGGGGCAGAAGCTGCCCTGGTAGCCCAGGCTGGACAGCACTGGCAGGAAGGTGTCATAGTAGTGGTCCACCTCCTGCAAGCACAGGATGTCTGGTCTGTAGGTCAGGATCTCCTCCAGGATCATGTACTTCCTCTCAGACCAGTTCAGTGCTTCCATTGGGCAGCAAACAAAGCCATCCTTGCCTTCACCCAGAGCTGCAAATTAAATAGTTAATCAACAAGGCTGAAGGAACAGGAGCTATGAGACAATACAGTGTTTTACTGCTGAAGCAGCACTGTCCTCAGCACTACGGGGTTAGGTTTCCCAATTCTGGCTATGAAGTTCTGCACATGTTAATGTTCTTAATTAATATTTTATAACGAGTTTGTTAATTCATTTATAAATTAAGCTGGGAACAGAAAAACAAGCAAATATCAGCAACAGTATTAAACACAGGCCTATTTCAAAACATATGTTAGACTATTTTAGGTTCACAACCATAACAAAATGAAACACAGACTAGATACAAGCACAGAATACAAAATATCTAGGTCAGGTATGTATGTGGGGCAAATCTAAGAAAAAAACAACAACACTTTAGTATCACTTTAATAGTGAACCATGAACAGAGTGAACTCCTTTAGTACCTTGTGCTAGAATGTTCCATTGCATGACACGGATCTGCGAGTGGTGTGGGCTTCCAGCTCTGGTCTGGATGAAGACTCTGTGCGGCCGTGGGGGCCTTTCCCTCAGGACCTCCTCACACTGGCGCAGGAAGTCATCTGGGTCAGTTTGCTCAGACTCACATTCCTCGACGTCCATGTGCGTTTGTGCCAGCGGCTTGCTGACCAGAGACTGAGCCAGTGTGCTGAAGAGCCTGCTGCCGCCAGTGCCCATTGGACACACTGCAAAACACACACATGCACAGTGACTACACTGAAACAAACACAAGCATCTCAAACTACACTCAAAGCACACACACATCACAGATTACACCCAAACACATTCACAAATCATCTACTACAATCAAAAACACACGCACTACTGCCTGCATTCTAAAAAATACAACCGGCTATACTCAAACACAGAGTTTTCTGCCATAACATTTTCAAATGGCCATTTATTGAGTACACCATCTGTATAACTCAAAAAGAGACATCTCTAGATTAATCAATGTAAAAAAGGTATAAATATTCGCTGTATGCAACACCCTTTACCTCAACGGTTCATAGCTAGGTGTTCTGATAGCTGTGCTACATATATTCACCTGTGTGTGAGTGTGTGTATGTGTGAGACAGAGAGGTGTCTCAGGGATGATCTCCTGGTTCGTGTGCCACTGTGTCTGTCTAAACTGGTAAGTCTAAGAAGATTAATGTGAGCCAGCTCAGTGTACAAGAAAACAGTGAGAATGACAGAGCAATAGAGAGAGGAAGGGTGTAGGGAGTGAGACAGTAAAACAGAGAGAGAAGTTCATGTGGACATATACATTCTCATGTCATTTTTACATTTTTTTTTTCTTCAACCATGTAACTGTAAAAATGCAGAAACTAAAAAAAAAGACCTAAAGTCTAAAATTTTTTTTTTTTGAAAAGCAAAAGCTTGTGAATACCTTCAGCTATTAACTGTTTCTACCAACAAAAAAGGTCAAACTTTAATGCGGAGTTAATGCTACTCTAATATCAGCATGTTAATAATGAACCTTAACAAATTACATTGTAGAGCAAATGGCATATATGAACACATGACAATAGAAATGTAACCATATTAATCAATATATACCTAGAAACAATACCAGAAGGCAAACATTCTTAGTCAGATTTCATATAAATTATTCATGTTTACATTAAATACAACAGTCAAGCTCAGATAACCAGCTCAACTAACCAGCTCAGCAATAATTTGCACTTCACTGTTGTTGCTCAGTTAAAGTCTGCTTTCTTTCACTCACTTTCCTTTGACCCTTCAGCAAACACAACAGAGACAACGGAATCGATCATTCAGAACCCAATTCCCACCAGAGAGAGCTTCAGATTTCCTCCCCAATTGTCCCTCTCCAATCAGCTCAGTGTTTTCTTTGAGTATCTTTCACAATACCTCTTTGGACAAAATGTCCTTGCTGGTAAGTAACTGATGGTATGAAAAACATAAAATGTTTTTCAAAAACAAAAGTCCAGTTAAGTCCACTTTGACTTTGTAGTCTAGTCAGAGGGTCCAAGTGTGAGAATGGGTCCACTAAAGAACAGGCATGCAAAGCTTCCAGTGTGCATAAATTAAAATGTGTGTGTGAGTATGTGTGTGTTCCTACGCACAGGGTTCCTCTGAATAGAAGACTACTGTGGTTGAGCATCCATAATCATTCACTGAGAACAATAGCACACTATGAAAATCAAAAATCGCGAGGGGCCCATTACACTCTCTCACACACGC
The DNA here is from genome assembly GCA_028565775.1 of Sternarchorhynchus goeldii. Lineage (NCBI taxonomy): Eukaryota > Metazoa > Chordata > Actinopteri > Gymnotiformes > Apteronotidae > Sternarchorhynchus > Sternarchorhynchus goeldii. Next base: position 3,299,467 of record JAOXYF010000010.1, read on the forward strand.
GCACAGAATAGGTGAAGATGACTATCCTAATTGAATCCACGAGGAGATAATTGTGCCTCACTGGTTTGGAATGTAATCCAATAATCTTATCATTTACTGCCTTTTAACCACTGGAAAGCAGATTAAAACCATGCAAGCAGCAAAACGAAAGAAATAAAGCTAAAAATATTTGGTTTCCTACACATCACAAAATGCATAAAAATCTGTCAAGATATATTTCAAATTGTTGTGGCTTGAGTGTGACACTGAAGCCATGAACCCCAACACTCAGCTGCAAATAAATGTATTAATCAGAATACAATTTATGAGAATTAATATCTATACGTGTATACTACATCTGTTAAATCTCATCTTAAATCATGGAGTAATTACACATTTTATCTCTAAACGTCATTTAGGTCATATTCCATAACAAAAGTCATCAGACTCCAGTCCTAGACTGGATATTTCTGATATTTATCAAGCTTTCAGGTTGCAGACTGGGTGTGCCGATCTCAGGTCTGCTCCAGGGTGAGGTTAAGCCCATGTTACACGAGACGGTGACCTCGCCGTTTGACGCGCGTGCAGCATGCCGTACAGCAGCGGTAATGTTCGTGGCAAAGGAAAAAAAAAAATTATTTTTGTGTTTTTTTTTTTACTTTGCATCTATATTTGAACTTATCGAAGGAAACCATGAAAACTATTCTTAGAACAGAGGCTTTTAGCTGGTTAAAGCTTGCGGAATAACGCAGTCACTGAGTTATTAACATATATTTTATTATCGTTCCTACGTGTGGAGGGTATCGTAAAACTCTTCCACGTTTCCACTGCACTGGCACTCTTTAAATATATTTCATTGCGTCCCAACATAGCGTCTCGTCACGTCTGGTGTGAAATTAATACACGTCATTTGACTGCACATGCTTATAAATTACAAATAAATTAAGTAAATGATCAATGACAATCAAAACATTAATTCGGGTATCTAACTTATATATCTACAAGTCTAATCCTTGGTGTTATATAGCTGTATGTAGGATATGGCCTAAGCTTCCTTCCCAAACAGTTCAGCTAAACTTACATATTCAGCTAAACGTACATACCGCTTTACGTACGTGGGCTTTTATGTACGTCTGAAAGTCAGTCTGAAAACTTCCTCTATTGGTCAGGCATCAATATTCACCTTAGCAACCAATGATGCTACTTACTTATTGGTATACCTAATTATCCCAGAATTACCACTTATTTTTCTCTTCTTTTCATGTATTTCATGTATACCTACCTATCTAGAAAACTTGTCTAGTCTAGGATCACCCTGACCTAAATACTTGTGAACATGTGTAATCCATTCCGCTGTTATGGGCAACCATACACGCCAACACGAGGGACTGTGCTTTTCTATACTGTACTACCGATGAACACGGGCATCTAAGTGGTGAACATGGGCATCTACGTTGAGTTCAGTATGATCAGGAGATTTAGATGTCCAGCGATCTTTGATTTTTAGGGGTGAAACATTAATGAAATACCATTAATGAAGTTAACTGCCTTTGAAGGACACAGAACAGAGTTCAACAAACATAAAAGCGTTACAAGTATCTTGAACACAAACACACACAAAACACTTATTCAGAAGGCCTATAACATCGACATGTTTGTTGTATCATAGATTCAAAGAAAACAAACAAACAAATGATAAGGTATCTGATAAGGTTATCATTAATTAACTGCAAATGTAGACCACGTACAACAAAACACGACTAAAGTGTCAGATAAATAAAAAAATGGCATGTTAAAATTACACTTATACGTGTAGAAGTCAAGATATGTAGTCTAACAATACGTTGCATCAATAACAAATCAAAAATCATTCTTAAATTTCCAAATGATGCCATGTATTTATCGTTATATGGCCACCAAGCCGTATCTGAACGGACTAAAGCTGTGGAGTCATGAAAAAACACAATGACAGCGAACCATCTTTTACACATAACCTACCTTGTACTGAGTTGTGCACTGGCGATGACCTGCTCGTCTTTATTTGAGAACGGATCGTCGGGTCTCCACAGTTTAAATGACAGTGTCGTAAAACTGGAGAAACCGTCTTCCTCAAATATTCAGATTTTTTTTGTGGCGTACCCAGAGATGACAGACAAATTGTGATTAAATCTTTGTGAATCAGCGATGAACACCGCTTTACCGGATACATTGTACCACAAGAACGAACGAGTTCAAAGATTAACTAACCTAATATACAGTATTACGAGGCATAACTATCGTTGCGCAACAGTCAATCAAATGACAGTTCGGGTAGCCCACAATAAACGCTGTATTCGGAAAAACATCTGCTTTTAAAGTTCGTCTGTTGTATTCCGTACAGGGTTACAGGATCTCCTACTACCTACCGGCAACGTTTCGTTACGTCTTAAGAGAAACCATTTATGAGTAGGGGACGACGGACGGACTTTTAAATATAAGATCAAGATAAAGAAATCAGCTCATTCGCGCTTATGGTTTAAACGCCCCTTGTGGTATATATGTTTTATCCATGCAATTAATATACATGAATGCTGAAAGCAAAATGTAAAAATTTATAGAACTCTCAACCTACACTAGTGGTGAATGGTTTATCCCAAATGTAAGGCGAAGTTACATGCTTTCCGTCTAAAGGGTGGTGGCGAGACATGTCACTGTTATTACGTCAAGCGCCCCAATCAGTAACGAATGTGCGATGGCTCTTGGAAAAAAAATCATTTTCATCATCGGTGACGTTTACATCCATTACCCCGCACGCAGTTTGTTCAAAAGAACAACATATCCTTCCGGTGTGCAAAACTACTATGAAGAACTAAAATCTTAGGTAATGTAACATTACTGAGGTAATGACCCCCGACACGGACACACACACACACACACACACACACACACACACACACAGAGAGAGAGAGAGAGAGAGAGAGAGAGACTCAACTTTCTGTTTTTGAGAACATGACACCCGCTGGCCATATAATGGCACGAAGAATTTTGAAGACGTTACGATGTCACTCTGACGTTCACCGTTCAGTATAAACTATTGGTTTGGCTATGTCAACAACATATGTTACTATTCTTATCAGAGAGAGGGTATGCAACATCTTATGAAAAACACATGACTTACTGTAAATACTAACTGTAAATATACTGATAGGTCTAGACCCAAGTACACGCTTATTTTGAATTTCATTTTCAAAAGTTTATTTTCAAAAGAAGAGAACTAGTAACCAAGTGTTAAGTGTGTGCTATTAACAGTAGCCACAGGAAGTCCAACCAAGAATTGCATCAGGAGGAACCCAAATTAGTAGTATGGCTCTGATTTAATGAAACTTGGTCTGCGTAGATGAGGAATCCAGTGAAGAGACTGTCGGTCCAGAATGGATCAAAGAACAGCCCATTCTGTTCAGAGTAGAAGATCTGAAGCCAGACCTGGTCTCCTTTCTGCAGCCGGAGCACAGTCGACCCTGATGCTATATCATGGTTCCCTGTGTTGGCGTCAAAAGTCTTTATCTTGTATTGCCCATTGTGTACAAGCCCAATTGCCAGGTGTTTATTGGCCAGTGTGATGTCATAGGTAAAGAAGTACACACCTGGGACTGCGCAGGTAAACTTGCCACTACTAGCATTATAATGCTTTCCCTCGTTCATTAAGATGCGGTTAAATCGTATGGGCATGCGCTCTTTTGGGTAACTCCTGGTAACAGCTACGGAGAAGGCAGATCGTGCCTGCACTCCACAGTCACAACCACCGCGGGCGCCTGCCTCTCCTGTATCTCCCATTTCCCCCTTCATCCCCGCAGCACCTGGTGCACCAGGTGATCCCCGTAGCCCCTTCAGGCCCCTTGGCCCTGCCCTTCCCACATCTCCTTGAAGGCCCTTCAATCCAGGTTTTCCAGGGTTCCCTGAACGACCTTGCTCCCCTGCAATAAAACATTTTTTTTTACATGAAATTGGATCTATCTGTGGAGTTATTTTTGCTATCAGATCTTTCAATGCCAAACTTGTGTTCCCCATGCACAGCCCATTTGTATGTTGTCCATGCTCTTACAAATACCACCAAGAACATCAAGACTTGCATTATGAGATGAGTTGGATGTGTTAGAGTGGATGTTGCAGTCTCACTGAAATGATAAACACAAGTTAGCTGCTAGTTACCTTGCTCTCCTTTCTGACCCTTTTCTCCATCCTTTCCATCCTGTCCGTCACTGCCAGGCTGGCCCATCCGGCCAATGCTGCCACCGGGCCCTTGGGGCCCTGGGCCACCAGGAGGGCCCTGCGGCCCTGGTAAACTGCAGGTGAGCTGGGATGAATGAATGGTGAAGTTGTATCCTTTCTTTACGGCTGAATTCACATTTATCACAGAAGAGAGAGACAGCAAGCATATGGCCAGGAAAACCTGAGGCGCGATGCAGCTGTGACAGCAAAACGTCAAGTAAGAAAATACAGGCCGAGGTTTTGAATTGTCCGCAAGAACTTCATGTATTTTTGGTTGAGCTACGTAATAGCGCAACGCGGAACGGTACACGCTTTAAAAATATGTTGCAAACATTTTTTAAAACGTCTGTTAATTAGTACGTTACTTAGGTAAACAACTTTTGCAGCTTTTTTCTTTTTGGCTACGCAACTAAAACAAAAAAGGGGGAACTAACTGTATATAACATATAACAGCTGCGATCACACAAATTATCAAGAAACATGTACTGACAAAACAACTCACCCTCGGTTTTGTTCGGGTCCAACGATAGATCCCATTTATTCTCAAGAAAATGTAAAACTGTGCAAAATCGGTAATCGATGTCTTGTATCTCTTCCACGCCACAAGCACCAGCATCCACCCTGTTTTGACGCCTCTGCCAGATGCTTTTGACATGATGTAAGAGAACAGATTCGGGGGAGGAGATTTCATAGAACTATGTAAATTGTACTATTGTAGTTTAGATTTGCCTGCCGACACAGCGTTCTGCAAACTGTTCTACTGTCGTGCGCAGGTCATCCAAGGGGTTTCTGCGAAACGCAAAGGTTGCGATGAAACGTTTTGGTAGCCGGGCAGCTACTAGTTACTGTTCTCGCCGCATTACTGGCAATGAATGAGATGCGCTCGATTTACAGTTCAAGACGAACGCAGCACAAGAGTAATGCAAATAATTTGTCAAGATCTTCAATTACGTGCACCTTATTTGTAAATGTGTATAAATCTGTATGTTAAATACCTGACATCAAATGCGACTTTACAATTGACTGAAAATTGAATGGCTGTTCTTTATCATTTTTCAAAATCGATTTAAGCGCAATAATTTATCGGACGCAGCGAATGAATATTAAAATAAAACATTGTCAATATTATTTAACTGTTGCCTTGACAGGAAAACACGAAAAGAAAAATATCTTTATATTATTACAAAAGGGTACAATGAGAGATTAACATGACAAATTACTATGGTTCATTTTGCAAAGCACTGTATTTACATGTTTCAGCAGGACTGTTAATCACATACTAAAACCAAAAAAGACAAACTGAGCTAATGGTGGATGAAGTCCAAATCTTTGTCCTTACATGAACTGGACAGATCAGCCAGTTAACTTATGTAACTTATACTGGAAGGGCCAAGAGTGCAAAGGGCAAAAAAACAAGACCCAAGGCCAGGCTAGTTCCCCATCACTGGTTGAGGAAGGAGGCCATTGGGTCATCAGGTCTGCTGCGTTTCATGCGGAAGGCCTCCATCTCCTCCTCGGTTGGTTCCCGCACTTCCTTCAGGCTGTGGTATGGCCTCTTCCTCTCATCCATCTGCATCATCTCTGCCACCTGCTTTAACCGAAACTCTTCTGCATCCAGAGCCTGAAAAACAAAAGACCAGTTTTGCCTTTAAGCATCTATCAAACATGCGGTCTTATCATTGTGGTGCCTTGACACATAAGAAGGAGGATCGTCTTGAGGTAACGGAAAGTTTGATACCAGCATCATTAATGTAACTACCAACTCTGATCCTACTAACTCAGGTACGATAAGAGCAATAAATCAATACGACGGGACAGAAAGACACTCAAACTCCTCCCACCCTACAAAACCAATAACAACTAATACATACAACACTGGAGGCAAAACTGTAGAAAATCACCTTCTTCAGTTTCTCTTTCTTTTTACCATCATCTTCCTCATCACTGCTATCTCCACCCTTCTTCTTATGTTTCTTGTTCTTCTTCTTCTTATCCTTCATCTTCTCTTGGTGCATCTGCAGGAAATCACACGTCAAGCAAAGCATTGCCATGTGAGTGCAGGGATGGTTTGAACAAACGTAAGCAGAAGAAGAGTGGAAAGCCATCATAAGTCTGAACCTCTAAAAGAGTCTTTGGTGCCTCCTCTTCCAGGTCTTCAAGCCCTTCCTCGAAAGGAACACATGAAGACGTCTGAAAGAGAAATATCTGTTATAGCTTTCTGCCTGTGGAGAACGGTTTCATTGACGAAACTGGCTTTGAATATTACTTGACAAAAACAGTAAAGGGATAATTAACTGCATTATTTTCTTATCAAAACATTTTTTAAATTAATCCCACCATGGTCTTCTTGCCAGTGTCTCCAGTGCAATAACTCTGTTTGACCAGTGAGTGGCAGCATTTAAAGCCCCAACTACCATCTTTCCAGTAAGAGCCCCAGATGCACTGAAAAGCAAAAAAAAAAAATCATAGAGAATATTTTCATTGAGCCACACATACATACAAAGTAAAACAACCATGGAATATTGTGTGTCTTATACTGTGTTGCCTTTCAGATCCAGGCACTTACGGTGTGGTTGTTGATCAGGACATCCTCTTCGTACTTGGAGCGGGCGATGGCTTTCTCCTGCCCCTTAATGACTGCACCATGTCGAGAGTACTCCACATAGTCCTCCGTCTGTGCCAGCAGCAGTTCACGTGGGGGCACTTCCAAGTGCTGCTGACCACCATACTGCAGGAAGGACAGCGCATGAAAGCGGTCACAGCACAATCGTGGGTGGGGCACCGAGGGGAGCGAGGAAGCGGACACATACACCCGGGACGTACCTTTTCCAGGATGCTCTCCTTCTGCTTGCCCTTGAAATCCTCCTTCTTGACCTTGTACGACTGGTGCAGCAGCTGCAGTTTGGTGGGGTCAGCCTGAAGGTGCACATCTGTGCCCCTCTCATACGCCTCCCAGGCGAACACTACAGAGGGAGAAGACAGAGGAGAGTGGGATTGCAAGGCATGTGCAGACGGCAGCGTTCACAGCCACGTGGGTTAAGAAGCACGAGCTGCAGAGTCGTTATGGTGAGAGACGGGCGCGCCTGACGCAGATGTTCAACTGCAAAACACTCACGCTGCGTCTGTGCCATGCTGATTGTGTCTCCAGTGTAGCGAGCGAAATTGTCTCCAGCATACCCCACCCTGCCAAAAGCAATAGTCTAGTCAGAACGGGCACAGCACATGTGATGAGTTTAAGTACTCATTTCATCATACGCTCGACTGCCTGTGTTTTCAGCAAACAACAGAACTTGCACTGTGACTATAGACAGACAAACAGCACAGCAGTAACCAAAAACACAGCTTACACTATGTTCATAGACAGATAAAGACAGTAGTAACTAAGGCACTATCTTGCTTTGCATGCAGAAATGAAGGAGAGAAACATACTCCTCTGGGTTTTTGCCAGTGTTGGAATATGGATTCTCTCTCATGGCTCGGGTCTTTGGGTCGTAGTAAGCTGAATTTGGGTCCAGATTTCTGAGATACTGCAATAAAGGATCATATATTAGACTGGAAATATTTAAACGTTTTAAAATGACATGTTTCAACTTCTCATAGAGAAAACAAATGTTTCAATCAAGTGCTGTGTTACAGTTCCTGTGTCGTCATAGTGAAACAAGCAAAAAGCTAAAGAGCTTCAAAAGAGGGAATGTCTGCAGAAGGGTCACTCACCTTAGCGATGTCCTCTCTGATTCTCAGATTCCTCACGGTGATGCGTCTTTTCGAGTCAAAGTTCTGGCCGGGCATGTCAATGTCATCCGCATACTTATCCTCATCCTCATCCTCACTATTGTGCTCTCTCTCCTGCCCGAGGAAACAGAATCAGCCTCGATCAACAGAAACACATATGCTCACCCTGTTCTTAATCCTCCACCTCAAGAGGCACCAAATACCATATTTTATATTTTTATAGTTTCCTCAAAGAAACTCCAGGAACTCAAAGAAATTTTAAAATAATATACAGCAATATTATTTCTGTAATATTTTAATTATTTTACAAGGCTAGCGGTGGCTAGAACCTTTTAAAAGTTGCTTTATAAACAACAACTATTACTACTAGTAATACTACTGCTGCTGCTGGAATGTTAGTAATGTGTTCTAATGTTTTACTTTCATTACTTTAAAATTGTTAATAGAACTTAATATGAAATGTTTAAGTAATTTTATAAACTACTCATTTTTTAATACATAAAAATGGCATTTAAAACAAATGGCATTATCAGACTCAAAGCTGAAGTGAATCATGGGGCAGAAGAAGTATAACTCATGAAATTGATTTCAGAATCTCAGCTTATAAAGAGCTTTTTGAAGAAAATTAATTAATACAGGGCAGTGCTAATAAAAGTACTTACAGTTTGATCCATTAGCTTGCCTGTGGCCAACTCCTCCTGGAGCCTCTGAGCTTTTAAAGTGCGTTTGGCCTGTGATAAAGGACAAAAATGAGTGTACCAAAACAGATCCTTTACAAGAGCCCAAACAATGCTGGCCAGTTGCGACTTTTGGCATGTCCTGGTATCATTATTACACTGCCAAGGGACTTACCAGGTCAACCTTCCTATACTCTTCCACAATACGCATGTGTTCATCAGGATCATAGCCATTCCAGCGGTCTCTCTTGCCATCATAGTCCAGAGAAAGCTGAATCTGTTGGTGCTCATCTTGGGCAATTTCTGTACCAGAGAACTTGGCCCCAACCTTTCTCGGCCTCTGTGGATTCAACATGGCAAAAACATGATTAAATCATCCTATTAACATGAGGTCCACCCCTCTGCCTTACCTGAATTAGTAAGATCAGAGGGAATAGATACCTTAACAATGCTAATATCAACCTTTCCTCTACCTCAAGACAGTCCTTCTTCTTATGTGTTATGGCACCACAATTCTCACATGCCCCCTTTCTGAATTTTGTGGTGACAGGTTTCTAAAAACAGAGGATACAAAATTAAATATTTAATCCTAACCTAAACTGTCATTGCTGTGAAATTACAAGAAGATTACAGAAAGATGCTTACATCCTGAACACCCCTCTTATACCACTCTCCAATTGCTGAGAACTGCTGTTTGTTCTCTGCTTGAGGTCTCTGATGCTTTAGCGTAGGTCTCTTTGAAGGATCGATGTACCACGGGACGGATGCAATATACTGCGGAATGTGAGGATTGATGTCCCTAAAAGTAAGGCGAGGGCATTAACAGGACTGAATGAGGCTCATCTAGAGTTAATTCTTTAACATCTAAAGCTGACTACATATCCACGCGAATCTAGTTTCAGAAAAAGAATTAGCTTCGGTTCGTGAGGTCTTATCAACTTACTTTCCCTCTTCGTCGACCTCAGCAGGAGCGTTTCCCAATTTTCGCTGTTCCTCGAGCTCTTTCTTCTTCCTCCAGTCTTCTCTTGTCATTTTCTTGGGCTCCTCGAGGTCCATCATCCCTTCCTGACCCGTCTCCTTCTCAGGTTCGTTAGACATGTCAATCACACGGGTCTGGTCACAACAGACAGGAAACCTGAAACAAAGTAACCTACAGATGAAACCTGAAACAAAGTAACCACCATACACCAGTTTAGCTAGCTATCCGTGCTAACTGGGCCTAACTGGGTGTCGTTGGCAGCCCAATTGCGAAGGCAATTTCTACATTAGCTGAACTCTTACCAGATAAATATTAGACAAACGGGTTGTTACACAATGTAAATAAATCAGTTAGAGAGCTAGGGTTAGCAAGCACCGAACGAACGAGATTAGCTGCTAGCTAGCTAACCTAAACTGAGTCCCTCGCCGTTACAATTTAGCCTAGCATTAGCTAGTTTGGGAGGATAACTACTAGAGTGGCTCTCTGTAACAGACAATAAGTTTTACATTTTGGAAATGATTACATACCTGAAACTTTACCTAGCGACTTAATGATTTATGCAATGGAAACAAACACGATATGCTTTAAATTCCAGCAGTCTATGTGACTGGCTAGCTAGCTAATTAGTTGTTTACAAGCGTGTAATAAAAGAGAAATAGACGCACTTCCGGATAGGGTCCTATTACGTAATAACAAGACTTGCTCAAATAAAAGTCTCTTAGGTTTCCATCTAATGAAAATGGTCAGTGATAACTTTTATTATGAAATCTAGTGAAAAACACATCCGGCCGGAGCTACATTCACATTGGTTTTCTGTTAGATTAAGGAAAGGGTGTAGGAATTTGAGCTTTAGTTGGTGAACCTGTGTTTTTGAACCCATTGTCTTTCCCATGTTCTTGCTCTCTACACATGTTCTTGCTCTCTAATAGTGTTGATACAAAATCCATGTCAGAGAGCATGCTTTTCCATTCCACGATCTGTGGTCCGCACACTTCTGGCTGAGTTTGTAGACTGTGGTAAGCTGTGGCAGTTTTACAAGAGACTTTGTTCCTTGGTAAATCTTGAGCATGCATAAATTAATACCAATCTAGAAAACCTCCAGAAGTCAATGTGCACACACAGAACCTAAAAGATCAGTTTCATGTTGTGTGTATTCATGTATACTTCACTGTATTTTAATATGCAGTTCCAAAGGTTAGGACCATTGGTTCATTTTGTGTAATCGCTGAAGGTATTAAAAACAAACAAACAAAAACAGTCACCAAGCATACCAGTTTTGTTTGTGAGGCACTTTAACAGGTCAAAAATAGAATATCTAAATACTGTACATAGATGGATTCAGAATAGAGATTACCCAGGCCTCATGTTTCTGGTTTGGGGATTTCCTATTCCCTTCTCTCTGTTTACTTTGCTTAGTGGACCAACAACTTCCAGCCATCAAAAACATCACTGCAAAGTTCACTGTAAATGAGCAGAGCACTGCAAAACCATGCACAATCTCAACCAAACATTTCAAGGCCAAGGAACTCTACACTTGGTTTAAGCTCAGGTTCTCTCCTTATGTGTTTCAGCCAATAAAGCAGCAGAGTGCATGGCAATGAAGGTGTTTGACTCATTCCTGAATAAAATGTTAATGTAACTATTATCTGTTTTGAATTTGAGTAAGCAGCATTATTTAGCATTCATACCTTATAACAGGCTTCATTACATTTAATACATTATATTTATAGATATATAAGACTAAAGAATTTATAGAAATTATATTTATAGATATATAATATTTACATTTACATTTATGACATTTAGCAGACGCTCTTATCCAGAGCGACTTACAAAAGTGCTTAGGGATACTTGAAATATCTAGTGTAGCTCAGATAGACCCGAATCCGTGTACTCCAAGCTGGAATACTACCAGAAAATAGTCTTATGATACGCAAGCCTGTCCTATAACCATAATATATAGCTAACTTGTAGCCCGAATATACAACCAAGTTACATGACACCAAAATATACAACCAAGTATATTTCAGTGTAATATATGCAATGCAATGTACATTTCAGTGTAATATATATACGAGAGAGGGAAAAGAGGTGAAAACAGACATTTAGCCTAGATCACGTGTCTGTACTCCATCTAACTGTCTTCTTTAGTCTTAAAGCAAATTAACTGCATTGCTAAAGCTATTGTCATGGCACCATTTTATATCAATATATCAAATGTCTACTGATTTTTAACCTACTTACTGGCTCGGATGCATTTTGTGAGTCTACAACAAAGCACTCTTTGTACGTTGCTCTGGATAAGAGCGTCTGCTAAATGCCGTAAATGTAAAGGTACATTTTAAAAATGTTCTTTTGCGTAATATAAATTGGTTTTTCCATACCCGACATGCTGGTGCACACTTTAATGAGATACTTTTTGTGTGGTCTTCTCTCTTTGAAACATAAGCAAATGAACCTTGCTGCTAGCTTGGATCTAAAATTAGTGAGGCCCTGTGACTTTGTTAGCTCTGCGTGTCAGATTCCAGCAGCATGTTGTATCTGGGCCTGGAGAAGCACCTGCTGCTGGTTGTAACACTCCATTAAGCTTGGCATAGTCTGTGAGATACGGTCAAACTATTAAAAAATCAGGTCAGGTTCATCAAAGCCTTTTTTTGTTCATGCATAAGTGGAAGGAAACCTCAACCCTCTGTTCCAAATGTTCCACTTCTTTTAAGTGGTGTCAGTCTGAAATAGTTGGGCTACGTCAGTACAGGCAGGCGTTGAAGTGATGGTTCTGATACTGGTGCATGGGTGTTAGCTAAGGGGGGCTGGACCCATCTCCATTCTGAGAGGCCTGGGTTGATGAAGAAGCACTGCCCTACACAAGAACGCAGACCCCCCTGCTGGAGCCTCATGCTCACCCCAAGGTACAGTACATATCTCTCTCTTGTAAAATTTCTCAGGAGTGGTGCGTGTGCTATTCCATTCAAAATGATTTTACATAATATAGGAACGAAAGGCAAGTATATTTTAAATAGGTTTAATTGAATTAGTTGACAAAACTGAGTTAGAAAATTTGGTCAGCTATCGTCATAGTTAGCATAACCTTTTAGTCGTTTCCCGTATTTTCTTGGGATGAACATAGGTTGGTATTTATGACCATCGGTGTAAATGACAGAGTATTGTTAAAAGTGTTAGTGTATATTTATATGTAGGTTGCTGATTAAAGAAAACAACACATCTAAGATGAAATGCAGGATTGAAGCTTCCAATGTGTGTTCTGATATTTTGCTTGCTAATATTTAAAAAGGTATGCCTGGTTACCCATATGTGAACCTATCAAAAATATTAATTTAAATATTTAAATAAAAGGAAATATCATCTCTTAATAATATTAAGCATTAACTTTTCATTTACAGTAACATTTCATTTGAACCATTCATGTAATACTTCATATAAACTTTTTTCAAGGTAATTTGCTTATCATCTTTTCATCTTTTTTTAGGTCTGAAAACCTCCTATGGCTCTTGATTTGCAAAGACAGTGCATTACTGCAATTTTAGACCAAAGTCACAGTCAACCGCCTGCTAAGAAACACTGCTGTGTGGCTGGATTAAAACAATGGAAAGCTGGGTTCTACAGGGTGACAGCTACTCGTACCTCCGCAGTGCTCCACACGACTTCAATCTGCGGCACCGGGACGGGCCCAATCGCGTGGAGATCTTTGACATTACCAGCATCCCCAGCCCTCGAAGTGTCATATCTGAAACAACTTGCCTTTGTGACATTTTTGGGGATGATTGTGAGTCCCCTTCTCTCTCCAGCAGCCCAGCCTCTGCCTCGTTTCTGAAAAGGGATGCGGATGAGCACTCGCCATCTGAAGATGTGAACGATTCCTCGGGATCCTATCACACCGCCCACAGCTCGGAGCACCTGAGTGACACGAGTGACTCGCCTGAGGATCCATGCTCACCACAAACTGACTTAACCTTGTCAAATGACAAAACTTCACCCAGTGAAGTTCCTTCACCCATACCAATCAATGTCGATAACAGTGAACCCTCACAGACAGTGAATCAGCAAGAAGCACATTTGTCTCTAGACACCACCCCAGGGCAAAAAGTTAAAAATGCAGATTCATCTGCCCAGCAGCAATTAATGTCAATGTCTGAATTTAGAGACACTAATATTAGAGTAACTGATTCAAGACATGAGTCAATGCACCCTGACCTCTTGTGTGAAAACGGGGATAATATCACAGAGGAGACTGACACGATCATATCTCAGCAAGGGGAAATTAGCTCCCATTCTACACAGCAAGAGAGTACATTTTCAGAAAACCAAGATCACACAGTCACATCCGAGTCTTTGGATAAGTCCTTATTGGGATTACTTAAAGAGAAAGATACAGAAGTAGCTACATCAGAAGCTTCCTATGAAGATAATGATGTGGAAGCTTTTCCTGGGGGAGAAAATGAAAAGGTCTTGCCTGAGATTAGAAGTATTTGCTGTTCACCTACAGAAAACCTCTCACCTATTCAAGAAACAGTAAAAAGGGACTGTTCCACAGATCTGACTAATTTCTCTCATGAAGACTTTCCATCTGGTCAGAGTTGTCCGTTATCACCTTGTTCAATAACAGCCATATCTCCTGACTTTAGAGGAACTTCTTCACCTGTACACAGAGATACCTCCTTTGAAACTGATGCCACAATGGACCCAAAAGACACTTTAGCAGATTCTTTATCTGATCTGTTGAAGTTGCAGTCAACTACTCAGACTGATGACAAGGAAGTGCTACCAGGCTTCGAAGACTCTTATGTTGTACATTCACCTGATCTTTCTACTGAGGATAACACAGAAATAAATATTTCATTTGTGCCTCAGACCCTTACTGGTTCCCCTGAATCAAGAGAAGTAGAACCCTCTACTGAAGATAGAAGAGTCTTCTTGGACATGACAGAAAGTACTAAGGCATCACACAAGGTTAGTGAGCTTAGCTCATTCTCTGTTTCTTCAGTGGCCGTTCACGCAGAGCCATCAATAATAATACACTCACCTGTAGGTTACACGATCAGTGCTTCAACAGATTTTGGGAGAAAAAGTCATTCACCTGAACTTGAATCCTTACTGTCCACACCTGAGATAACAGATGATTACACACTAACACTTACAAACGTCAGAGGTTCTATTTCCTCATCTGATTCAAAACTATGCCTCACACCCAAGGAGCCAAGGAGCATTACATCCACACCAGAGAGCAGACAAAATGTCCTTACATCTGAATCCATGCATAAAACTCCTTCACCAGAACTGAGATCTGCCAACTGTTCTCCTGAAATTAAAACAAGATCATGCAGCAGCCTGTCACAAAACCTGAAGTCACCTCAGATTGAAGGAATAACATACAGAGTGGTCTCACCTGAGCAAGAATGTTTAGCACAGTCTCCTGATGCAGAGGGAATAAGGTATGCTGAGAATTCCACTTCTACTTTAACTAATCTTTCCACAAATGAGATAAAAAATCTGTCCATCTCACCTACCTCAAACCTCTCATCAACACCGGGCAGCATATCAAGACCGTCATCAGTTACTTTAAGTATAACAAGAGACTCGGTGTCTTCCCCTGAAATCAGAGATCAAAGGTCACCTGATAAATTTAGTGACTATGTTCTTTCAACAGCAGTGAATGACAAGGTAAAATTTCCTTCATGTTCACCTTTTGATGAAAGTCAGTTTGAGGACACAGAATACAAGGAATCTGTTAAAAGCTGCAGCCCTGCTGTGGACAAATCTACAGACAATGCTCCAGCAGCTCCTGTGCAAATCGAGACAATAAAGGATTCTGAGTCTGAACCACCTGATACATTATCTGTATTACAAATGAAAGAAATTCCAGAAAGGATGAATGACAACACACCAGATTTAATTACACATGAAACATTAAATTCTCTTATTTCCTGTCACACACCTAAAACAATGGCAACTAGAGAAATGGACTTGTTGGAAGGCAACGACAGCTGCAGTGCACCAGAAATGATGGCGAGAGAATCAGTCGGTAAAGAAGAGCAGCTTGGCCATATGCCTGTGAAATGTAGGGAAAGCCCCAGTGTTTTCCACAGTGACAATGACAGGGGGTGTGAAACAGAGCCATGGAACACGGGGTGGAGCAAAGAGAAGGTGGCTCAGGAGAAGAACACCAAACGAAAGGGGGCGGGGAGTGTAGCAGAGGGTAGTTACAGAGGGGAACAGGTTGAGCTGTCACTCAGTGCCAGGAATAGAAAAGGGCCTGCAAGCCACAGTCCTGCTTCATTAAGCCGAGAACCAAAGTCTGGAATTCCAGCTCGCTGTTATTTTGAGTCTTTCCTGACAACACGGCAGCAACAGAGTCTTCTCAGAGCACAGAGCTTACAAATAAAGGATAAGAGTGGCGCCAGGACTGTTCAGTCGGCTTTCCAGAACAACCACAACAGTGCTGGCCATCTTCCTTCAGAATGCACTAGCGAGACGTCCAGTATGGGAAGTGAGTTAGATGAGGCAGACAATGAGGTGAAATGGCTGACAGACGTGGCCTTCAAGAGCCTATCCAATCCTCAGGGAGACTACTTGGATGTCTACAACTCAAGTCACAGGTCATCTACAAATGTTTCACAGCCATCTACGGTGGAGAGTCCAGGCACTGTTACATGGATGTCCTATGCAGATTTGCGTGTCTCAGCGTTACATGAAAATGATGTCTCATGTCATACTTCCTCTTTTTTGCCCCATGGTGCGCTAGATCCAGCAAAACGTTTTGAGATGGGCAGTTTTGAATGTGTGGATGTAGCAGTGGAGAGCATGGAGGAATCCAGGAGAGGAAGGAGGACAGTCCCAAAAAGACAGATCCAGCTTAAGAGACGCAACACAGATGAATCAAAGTCTGCTGAGAAAGCAGAAAATGTTATGAGTTCACCATCTATACAGAGGAGCTCGAGGGTCTCTCTTCTTCGCCAGCATAGCACTCCAGCAGGAGTGCAGGAGGATACGCAAGAAGGAAAAAATGAAATTCAAACAGATAGGAAGATACTGCAGAAGTCTGCATCATTGGATGAAACCTCAACCAAGACTAAAATGGCTTCCACCATTATCAAGAGCGTCCTTTCAAAGAAGATGGAAACTCCCACCAAAGAATCCTCAAAATGTGAAAGTTCAAGTCCATCAGAGGATAAAAAGAAGCAGCCAGAAACTATCTCTGCAGGAGCATTAGCTAACACGGAAAGGCATATTTTAAGTTCTTGCCTGACTTCTGAATGCAGCCTGTCCTCTGAAGACATTGCTGGCAGAGATGAAAGAAGCCCTCATGTACAGAAAAAGAGCTGTCCTCCCAAGGTTCTCCCTAAACCATTCTTCAAAGCCAGCTGGATACCATCTTACAGTAATACTGGAGTGGGGCCATTTCAGGGCCTCAAAACACCAGTGATGGATCAGAAGGCCCCCAGAATACCTGATCCTTTGGAAAACAAAATTCCTAAAAAGCAAGTCTTAGATAAAAGTGAAAATGGGTCTAAAACTAGTAACATCGGAGAAAAGTACAGCAATGACTCAGCAAATGCCACTGCCAGGAACACAAGCTCTGAAGCCACCCAAGCTGGCAACACACAGAGCAGAATGTCAAACAGAGACAAGGGGCAACCTGTAACTACAGAAACCCAAAAACAACAGGATAGAAGAATGTTCTTGTCAAAAACCCATGAAATTACTCTTAAGCCTTGTAACAGTCAAGACAAAAAGAAGTTTTCCCCAAAGGTTTGTGTTTCCCCAGATCTGGAAATGTCCAAAACCTCAAAATGTGAGTCTCAAACCAAGGAAACACCCGAAGAGCAAATGAGACTCTTCTCAGATGTAGAGAATGAAGAAAGTAATGAAACAAACATGGCAAAACCTCTTATACATAAAGTTAGGGATGTCAGGAAACTGGTAAAGAACACCTACAACTTGTCCTTCAAAACCCCAAATACCACCCTTGTAGAGGATCCAGTTACTCAAACACAGAAAGAAATGCAACCACAAAATCCTCATACCTTGCATATTGAATGCAAAGCTATCAGCAGGAAAGACAAACAAGAATCTGGAAATAAACCAACCAGCCAGCAAGAGGAGACACATTCTGCAGACAAATCAGAGATATCACAAGTGCATACAGAGATGAAGAGTGGTGTAGATTTTACAGAAATAAGAGTCAAAACTTCCTTGCCAAAGACAATGTTGGGGTCACAGGAAAAAGCAAATAAAGTCAGTGGTAGGAATACATCTGCTGTAGCCGATGAATGCAACAGCATATCAAAATCTTCTGATCACTGTGAACAGAGTACGAATTTAGAAATGCCTCCTAGACCTGCAAGTAAGGAAACATCAACATTAATATTTCTGCAGGATGGCATATTGAATGCTACACAGAAGCCAGCAAGTCCTGTTTTACCTGATGTGAAGAGCAGCAGTCACTCTGTGTCCATGCTACTGAAGGAAAAGGGAATGCAAGCTGATATTGGGGTGTGTGATGTCCTGAATGAAGCAGCCAGTGTCACCCCTAAGCACATCAACAAGCTGGAAGTGCCTTTGCAGACCTGTGCATCAGAGGAGACCTCCAAAGAATCACAGAAAATGAAAAAGGAAGCAGCTTTGTCCTGTGAACAGAAGGCTTCCGCTGACAGACCTCTGCCGGCCAACCAAGGAGCTTCGCTGACTAGGAGCTCTCCAGAACCTACGGAACTGAGCTCGAGACCCAGTCCAACTCTGACAGAACACCAGACACAAGAAACAGCAGCTTCAAAAGAAGAACAAAAGAAGCTGACAACTCACGCAACCTCAGCGACAAAAATCTCAGCTTTACTTGCAACGTCAAGCAAAGCACCGGTGACATCGCTTTCTAGCAATACAAAAAGTCACGCGATACCTGTGGCCACATCCAAGGAGATTGAGTTACCCATACAAGTTCGGTCGATATCCAGTGACAGACCAAAACCATCTGTGCCCCCTAAACTTAGCTTTAAACAGCCATTTGCAGAAATTAGGTCAATATCAAGTGACGCTTCTAAAACAGACATCACACCAACATCATCTGTTTTCAAACAGCAACCACATTTAACGGGTGAAGATAATAAGAACGAGATGCCAGCAACACCAACACACCAGGAGCAAGCAACTGAGGCTGCATCAAAAAACACAAAAAAATTTGCTGTGTCAGCTGTAGCAAGCTACAAAACTCCACCTCTGCCAATGACAACGACAATTTTTGTGCAGAAATCAGCAGCAGGTACAGATCAGCAGCAGGAATCCACTGCTTCAGTGCTAAACTCCAGCAACCAGCAACAGGAAAACTTGACTGTCAGTGAAGAACACGTGACTGCAGCCAGTTCTTGTGTGTCCAGCCATCCAGCTATTGCAGTAGCATCACAAGCCCATACCTACACACAGTCTGAAACGGCAATGTCATCTAAAAATCAACTGCACAAGGATGACTTTCAGTTCTATGCTTCAGAGGATCCCCCCAGCTATGATGAGCGAGAAAGTTTTAGCCCTTTGTTGCTTTCTGATCTACCCCCAAGAAGGCTGAATAGATACCAACCCACCAGCAAACATTCTTCATGCTGCTGTACAACAAGGAACCACCCACTTCATCCCTATCCAGGCTCACAAAACCAGACCCCGCCAGGCTCTCAGTCACCAGGACAGGTTCTTCCGTATCCAGGAGGGCCCCCACAAGCCCAGGTCCGTCCTCATCAGTGCAGACCAGAAGGCCAGCCCTTAAATTACCCATCAGTCTCACCAAAGACAACCGTTCCCAAGGCCCCTGCCATGATTCAACCCCTGCACCGCTCACATGCTTGTCCAGTCCTGCTCACGCAGTCATATGGGGACGAACAACAACCACCTCCCACACAGCACATAGACAGACGTTCAGCTAATCTCCGTTCGCCACAAACTGCAAGCGGTGTACCTTACCGTGAGCATAGCCGTTCACCTAATATAGCTCCTCTGGACTCCCGCTCCCAGTTCTTTAACACAGAGGATTTACCTCCAGCTTTTGGCCATGCTTATGGAGGTGATGGTTCTGAAAGTGGTGGTGTATTGTACCCGGAAAATGCAGGTGGGCTTGGATATGGACAAGGCCCTCGTCGTGTGCTTCTAGATCCTGAAACGGGAAAGTATTTCTATATTGAAGTACCAGTTCAGCCATTAAGGAAAATGCTGTTTGACCCAGAAATGGGCCAATATGTGGAAGTTCTCATACCACAGCAGGCTATGTCTCACTCAGGTACGTACCCCCCGGCTGTTGCTACCTACCCCTCCCTCCATGGTCCAGGATTGTATGCACCCCAGTACCTGCCCTATGCTGTACCTCCCCATCCTCAGTCCGCCCCACAGCCGCGTCATCTGGAGCCCTCTGTGCCCACATCACTACATCAGAGCACCCTGGGATACAGCAACTCAGCCAGCCAGACGCTGAAGTCAGAAGCAAAAAGCATCCCAGCGCTGGATCAGAGCTATTTAGAGAGCATGTATTACATTCCCACAGGGATGAATACAAGCCCAAATTCTCCTGCTTCAGACTGCTACCACAAACCAGCACCAAATATGCCTCCTACTGGGGGTAGAAGAGCATGAACAAGTAGCAGATATAACTCATTTACAATTGTATTCTGTGGTGGTAATGAAGATTTTAGATTAAGTTTGCAAGACAAAATATACCTAAAAGACCAAGGCCAGATATACATACAAAACCAAGGCCAATATCAGTATCTAAAAACAACCTACAATGCATTAACCATGTGTGTTTTGTTTTTTGCCTTTTATTTCATAAATTGTCTGACACAACTTTTAGAAATCCCACCTCCTGAAAGTAAATGTTAAATGTAACCCAATTATGGGCTTAAACTCTCATTTGGCACAGTATCACCACATTCATTTTGATACAAGAGAAGATTGCAGAGAACTAAAGACATAATGCATTTTTTTTAAGTAAAAAAGCCTCTGTAATCATTGGCTTATCGATGGTGTGTTGGTTTCTAAGTAGTATATGCTAGCACAGATCAGGATTATTTTCCTTTAACACAAATATTAATTACACCACTGACTTCTGATGAAAATCATGCATGAATGGAAAAGGGAAACATACTAAACCAGGAATAATATCAGTACTTGAGAGTCCCAATATTACAAGTCAGTTATGAATACATTACTTTAAGAATGCATTTCGCTTCACATATAATCCCTAAAGATTTTTGTTAAAATATGATAAATAAAATAATAGATCTGGAAATGAAACATACAAGTATGAGAAATGGTATATTCCCCAGTATATTCCCCAAGTATGAGAAATGGTATATTCCACCGTCCTTCCCACAATACAAACTGCAAGTAGTTTTTCTAATGATAAGATTGCCATGTGCTATTTTTTTTACACACAATTTTACCCAATTAAAGGTAATTGTTCACCAAAGGTCATGCATGTTTTCATTTTTCTCTTACTGGCATTGTGCATAAGCTTTCCAAGACGGACTCTATACATAGTTATAATATTCTTTGACTACCACCTAGTGGACACTGAATACACAGCACTTTGAGACTGATGCTGTCAGAGATATCATTTAAATAAGGACATAAGCTCTAGAAACGTAACAGCGTATAGATATTTTGCGTTTTTATTAACTCATAGGGTGTTGAGATACTTTCTTTTACAATGTATAAATTTACCTTTCGCGGTTCTAAATACATCTCCTCACTACTGTTATGCAGTAAGTTAGTCTGTGACTAAATTAAATGAAATGTAGTTGCATAGTCATCCTTAGTCACTAGTTACTGCTAGACCTACTTTCCTCCTAATACTGATGAAGTATCTCTATTAAGTATCCTCGAAGTATCCTCCTAATTTTGTGAATTGAATAAAGTGCATTTTGGTGTATTTAGCAGCACACGAAATCAGAGAGTCTGATATTATGTACCAGAGTGGGGTTGGCCATGGTGTGGCCCGCTTGTATGGAAACGTTTTCTTATTTCCACAAAACAAATCTTCGTGTCCTGCCCACCCGCATTCTACAGGCACACCCTTGGACGACGGCGTTTGATTTCCTGGCTCGTCTGGTGGCATGTCGCTAGAGAGGCAGATGGAAACAACCCCCACTGTGTCCCGTCCGCGTTATCTAAAAGATAGCAGCGGGGGTGTGGCTGCCAGTGTTCCCCTCCGCGTGGGCCGCCTCAGTGAAAACACATGGAAATGATCGCTTTTGATCCATGACTTCATTTGGCTCATGGAAAACAATGGAATGGAAATAAATATTACATTTTTCTTTTTGGCGTGCTAGCCCTTTTAGCTAACGTTAGTGAGTGTTCCTTTTGGGAAATAATCCACGAATGTCCATCAGTTAAAGAAAAAAAAAACGTATCTATAGCAGGAATGGCAGAAGTCGCTCTGGTTTATTGCCACTTGTGAAATCACGTCCTAGCAAACAAACAACATCCGTGAGACGTTAACTGGGATAGCATTATATATATACATATAATATTGTACAATATTGTAGCATTGTATATACATATATACACTAATCCTATACACAGGCTACTTTACTGCGTTTGTTCAATGGAGGAAACCTAATACCACAGCTGCGAGTTGCGCTTCAGGGAACTGACCATATAAGGTCTTGTTCCGCAGGTCGCTCCGGCAGGCAGAAACATGAATGAGCCAGCTCGAACTTAGTCTACCTGCGGCTCAGGTACACCAGGTACGTGGCGAAGATTAGTAAATGCATGAATGTCGCCCCTCCGGATGTGTTGAGTCACCAGGCAACCATCATGCCATAACAAAGCGTCAGGCGAGGCCCTAAGCATTCCTCAGCATGGGGGAGGTGCACCGACATGCATTTAGGCGCTGAACCAGCAGGTGGCGCAGGCACAAGGAGTGTTGCGGTGTGGTTACGACATCGCGCAAAAGTGTAGGCAGCCAGTGTTTTTTCATTGTCTAATGGAACTTCACAGATAAGAATGAACAATTATGAGGATAATTGAGTCTCATATTTGACACAAAGGACTCTAGCTAGTATTTCTTTGATGTTAGACTAAATCAAAATGACTCAGACTGGGAATTGTTAGCTGTAGCTTCAGTATGCATCTTAGTTTCCTTTCCTGAAGTACATTCAGAACATTTCTGGATGTGGTGTTGGGTGATGCAATGGCTGAAACATGTCTCTCAGTCTGAGGTACTGAGACTCTGGGATGGACTCTTGAGCAGGGTCATAGAGTAATAAGGAATGGAAAGAATGTCGACCGAGACTGAAACATTGCCAAGGAAGGGCCTGTATGGAGAGAGAATCACCTCAGTGTTATCGACCGCTTTGGGACAAAGGTATCTTTACTATACCTAGGTTTGCAAATGCGAAGGAGGTCTGATCTAACTACTGGAGGAGTTTCTATCAGTCCCATGTGGAAAGTGAGAGTCCATCTCATTGGAAACTTAGGAATGGGATTCCCCTCATAACTGCAAGGTCAAGACCTCTCCGGGTGTTCTGCAACTCCTACTTGAACGTTATAAGGTTGTTATAGTATGAGATAAAAACACAGAGTCAAGCAGACACGCCACGTCTGGACAAAGACATCACTGTGTATGGAAATTCTGTCTTTTTTTCATCTTTCCCGATCAATGGCATTCACAGATGCCATTGAAAAAAAACATCACAGAGTGGACACAGGAGTGTGGTTTCCCAGACACACATTAGGACTCCCATGTTAGCTTACACTCTAAATGGTCTTCTCTACTGCAGTTCCTGGCCTAGGCCTATCCATCTTCAGACAGCCAATGTACTGTGAAGTCTAAAGTGGTAGACTACCCTTTCCAGGACCCCTTTGAGTAAAAAGTAAATTTTATGTAAAAGTGTGAACACCTTCAGAAAATGTAATTCTCATGATTTGCAAGACCCTTTAGACTTCCATAATCCCATCCAGTGGGACTGCCTAGTAATACGTCTTCCAAATAAAAATCCGTCTTCCAAATAAAAATCCGTCTTCCAAATAAAAATCCATTCTTCAGAACAAATAACAACAAAAAGCAACATGTTTGATTCTACGCCACTGAAAAGCAAGTAAAAGCTTTTGCTACAAGTTAGTTCCCCATTAAAATGTATCAGCCGCTGTCATCTAATCTGGTATGGTGCATTTCAACTATAGCCAGATTCCTGCACAGTTCCCGATGCCAACACCAACTACATTCACCCTCAGGGAAAAAAAAGCTAATTCACTGTTTCTGTTTCATTCTCAGCTATTCTTAGAATAACCCAGTGTTTGACAACAAATTTCTTATCAGTAGGAGTGGTGATGGCTCTGGAAAGTATGATGGACCTATTTCTGTTTGGTATCTTCTTTTGGCTCCTGAAAAAATAAACAGCCTTTTTTTTTAGCTAGATGTCCACACCTTTACTTTGATACTGTTGCCCATCAGTGATGTGTGTGTGGTATCTTACTGATGTCTACTGCAGCTACACAAAGAGAACAGAAGGGCTTGACATTCTGTGTAAAAACAGCACTCTACACACTGGCATGTGAGGTATTTACCGATATTGTTCTGTCGCTCGTAGATCATATCAGATGGTGACTTTTATAAATGACTACTGTTCTTTAAATAACTTACATTCTAACAGCACATTTGACATGCATGTTTCCTTCAGGCCAGGAGACTCTGAATGAATGAACCTCCATGATTTACTGTACATAAGTCACCTACAGTGGTGATGCAGTAATGTGCATTTTTGTAATGCTACAGCATATGACACACACACACTTACATTCAGTCAGAAAGGATTGCATCATCTCTTTCATGAAGGCAGTGTTGAAGACACACCAGTCTCTTTTCCACCCCACCACACTGTACGTCTACACAGATACCCACCCAGCCCTCATATACACTTACTCATTCAGTTCCCTCATACTCTCAAAATGTAAAAATGCCAATTTAAAAAAAAAGAGATGTCAGTGTGTTATTTTGTTTACAGGAAGTGAATACGTTCACAACCCAGAAGTCATTATTTCACTGTATGCTTCCTCTAAATGCACATCGCATTCTCTTTCCTGAGAACGTCCTTCTTTGGAGTGACAATATGACATCTGTCCTGTTCTTGTGTCCTGTGGTCATTTTAATGACCACTTCCTGTGTCCGCCTACTTAAAGGGGCCTCCTCACTATTCCACCGCCTGAGTCCGAGCAGTGGACTGACCACTGCCATGACTGGACACCACAGACCCGCCGAAACTCAGCCAGAGCCGCTCCAGACCGCCGGCCGACACACGCGCTGGATTTATTTCTTCTTCATTCCACTCTTACGCAAAACAGCTCACCACATCATTTTTATTTCCAGTGGGCTCAGGCTTTCACAGACGGCCACTGGCCTCACGTTGCGCCTGAGGGTATTTATTCAAGCTGTATATTTAGCCCCATGACAGCTTGCTCATAGCACGCCAGCCAAGATAATAAGGTGGGAAGAAGCTATATTTACCCAGGGGGGAAGGGGCATGCATCAACTGTGGAACTCAGGGTGACACACACACACACACTGTGGCCACAGAGAGGCACCTATATCTAATAACATTTCAGATTCTGGACAGGAATCACACCAACACACACAGCGCCCATTAAACACAGAGAGAGAAATTATGGCTGTGTTTGTGGCACTGGCCTGGGAGGGATTGCTATAGTAACTGAGGTTTTGGTGTCTGGCTTTGTAAATCCAAGATTGTTGGTGGGTGTTAGGAAGAATGTTTGACACTGAGGGTTAGGGTGAGTATGTGTGTGTCTGTGTGAGAGAGAGCGAGAGGGACAAAATGTAAACAATATACTATACCAGCGGACACAGAAACTCAATATATTACAATGTTTTCTATTGTGGGATTTACACATTTTGCAAAATAATTGTCATGTAATGTTGTACAAACTAAACACCAGGCTGTACGTTTTAATTATTAAAATGATACATTCATCATCTCTGCAATGGATCTAATATAACTGATGTGTGATGGCTATCTGAAGAACATTAAAGGAAAAGGGAGAGCGTTAAACCTATAACTTCATAATCTGGATAATGTTGGTGAAGAGGGATAGCTGAGCACTCAAATCATCAGCTCAAAACTGATATATCTAGCTTGATGGTTTGAGTAATACTTACAACTGTCTCCTATCTGATGCCTCTGCACAACAAACAGGGCAGGAGAGGAGAGCAGGAGAGCCTCACTTCACTCTGACAGGTGCTGAAATAATATGTCATCACCTTCGATACCCCACAGTTCCAATCTTACTTTCAGACTATCACATAACCCAGTGGTTCTCCATCCTAAATCTGCACCACGCAGGTTGGTGTTTTCACTGCTCTCAGCTTAGCCCAGCTGCTTGAAGTGTTTATCCCTCAGACACGCTCACAACAGTACATTTCCTCAGGCGTTCAGGCTGCTGGACCCTGACACTTGAACTCAGTAAATGGGAATACACAAGCATGTCACAATTTCATTCAGTCGTTTATTGATGCTGCAAATGTTATTTATACTGTTACTTATTGTCTTGAATAAAAATATATGTTCATCAACCAAGAGATGTGATTCAATAGTTCACTCTAGTTCAGCATAGTTTTCTTGTCATCCATTCCTTTAAACACACAGTTCTCAGACTTATTACACATACAGTTGCATCAATCCAGTACTGCAATAAAAGTTAATGCTCTTGGCCAAACAACAAAATATTGATAGAAATGTTTCATGCATGTGATCATGATTGGCATATCTTGAGTGCTGAAGATCTAGGCAATAAAAGGATGATTTGAAATTTTCACTTAAATTGATGGCTTATCTTAGTCAAGGTTTTGTTTTGTGATCAAAGTTCTAAGGAGGAGTTTGAACAGAATCTAACAATTACCTTCCAACATGTAAGTGTTTTGCGAACGTGCTATATGGAAACTTGACGCAGACTTGGGGGGATTTTAGATGGCATTCCATAGCTGTGAGCCATGTCTCAAACCCAATGTGCCCAGGCTAGTCCAATACTCCACCCAGAAACATCTTCAGGAAAGTGGAATGCCTTACAACCAACACTTGTTTTCACCTTTATGTTGTCTGCTGTACTAGAGATGTAACAAACCTGATTACTTAATTAAAAGAATAGAATCTATTTGTTTCCTTATTCAAGAAGAGTTCAATAGTGCACAGTAGACTAAAAATATTTCTTTTCTAAAGTGGTCAGCTAATAGTTTATTTTCTACTCCACCACTATGACCACAGGTTTACTGGGTCATCTGCTGTATAACAAGACCAAATTCACAAGCTCTTCTGCTGACAGTAATGGCCTTAGCTAAAGTGCACGACCTCGACATGGTCCTGTCTGACGTGCATATTTTGAACATTTGAAGAACTCAAAGAGAACTGGGCAGATCATGTTTGAAAAGTTGCATTTGCCTTGTGCATATGCATAGAAAGGTTAGAAATGTAGAAACCCCAGATAACAAATAGTTGTCTGCTTGGTTTTCTGTTAGTCACTTCCTTCTGATGCTTGACCTGCAGGCTGCACACCTGCAGCATGTTCTAGCAACATCTAACAAACTGTGAAAAATGGCATTATTTTTTTTACTGGTTATCAATATTCATACTATGGTAGGCAATGGAGACGTGCTAGTCACAGCAACTATAAATAGTGATTTAAATGCAATATTTTCAAAGTGCTCTTAAGCAAGAAAGAGAGGAAGTAGTGAAGGGAGTGTTTGATGCTTTTATA
The DNA here is from genome assembly GCA_028565775.1 of Sternarchorhynchus goeldii. Taxonomy (NCBI): domain Eukaryota; kingdom Metazoa; phylum Chordata; class Actinopteri; order Gymnotiformes; family Apteronotidae; genus Sternarchorhynchus; species Sternarchorhynchus goeldii. The sequence continues at coordinate 3,326,839 of JAOXYF010000010.1, forward strand.
ATCCCACTGGTCAACATAAGCAATGTGGCAATATGCACTTTTTTACAATCAATCTTAGACCATAGTTCAAAGGGAATACATTTTACAGATTTCAGTGTGTGAAAAAATAAATCTTATTTGGGACTTATTTCACTATTTGTACTGGCTCAAACTAGTATTCACGAACAAGTCTGTGAAATGCGCATTTGTTTGAGGGAATCCTACTCCAAGCCTTGCTTTTTTGAAATTTTTGAATTTCAAAGGCAGTATTGTCTCAAGGTCAGGAAACTCTGTAAAGCTGAGACACATACAGTACACTGCTGTTGCAATCTGTAGCCATAGTGTGAAAATCTAGGCAGCTGCTGACTGATTTACATGAGAAGAAATTGTAGTGATGCTCTTACTTTAAATACAGTGATTTTAGGACTGTGATTTCCAGGCCTTTAGTTTTTTGCATGTGTCCACTGTTGGATTAGTGTGATATGACTATGATGCAAGCATCTAGTGTATAAAAACCCTCAGTTGGTCATCTATGAATGGCTACCTCAAGGGAGCAAAGTACAATTGTTCTTAGCTACTACAAGCCATAGAGAAAACAATGGAAAACAATACTCTCTAGTTTCCACATTAGCTATTCAGTGGCATCACGATGAATTCCAGCAGGAGGAAGCCTAAGAATGAATCCTGACATGGAACTGAACCACTGACGTGGATTTTGTAAAGCTATCCCGTGAACTCCTCCACAGGAACAGCTTTTTTTTTTTGTGACGATTACGATTTAAGAGTTGCCTTTGTACACACCTGTGGCATGTGATCCCAGCTTTTTGAAGCTCTCATAAACATTAATCTAACATAACACATTGACCAGGGCTGTAAGATTGTTACAAGCTCAACTAAGACCCTTCCGCCCTCTTTCAAAACTAGATCTTACTGGTTTTTAACGAGGAGGGGGGCTGGACTCCTCTCAGAGAGTAATGTGAGCGGTTAGGTGAAATACTTTGAAGTGGCTGGGCTTGGCTTCTGCTGATGGTGAAATAGAAACAAAACAAACAAAAACCCCTTAGGTGACTTGAGCAAGTGTAAAGTGTCTATTCATTAGTCATCCATCTTTATTGTTTGATGTGATCGTATACCGGAAGGCTGTCTCTGAATGTTCGTTAAACAATGTGCCCATGAGGTGTACATATCACATTAGACCTGCTGCTTCACCTCGCAGGTCACAGGTGTGACCTCTCCTGGACCTCCAGTTTGTAACATTGTTCAAAATGACAGACCAAACAAACAAGTTTTCAAACTTTAAAATTTCAAACATGTCACTACCTGGTTATAGTGATGTGTTACCTATTTTCAACACTTATAAAGGTTAGAGAACTAAGGAAGAATTGTTATAGATAAAGCCACTCAGAGAGTATTTTTCCACTGATCAAGATGACAAGTTAGCATTTTGACCCCATTTCTGCATTTTTTGCATTAATTCATTAATTTACACAAATACAGCGATTGACTTTGGAGATATGAATTAACTTTTTTTTCAAACTTTCAAAACAAACAAACAAACAATATCATTTGCTTACACTGCCTGAGCATTTTGAACCTCGGTCCTCAGAGACAGATTCTTTTCTGTTAGCATCCAAACTAAGAGCGGGAAAATGTGCAAGTAGCAAACTGTCTCTCCTTTCCCCCCATTACTCTCTCTCTCTCTCTCTCTCTCTCTCTGACAAGAAAAAGAAAAGACTGATAGTTCACAGAGCTGGTGATGGAATGTTGAAATGCTAGTGGAGTTTGTCTGCAGAGCACCAGCAGTCTCCAGCACACTAACACTAAAAGAGAACTCCAGTAGCTGTATCTTACATTCTGACCCTAAATGGTTTTTTTTAAAAAAACCTTTCTACTTCTCACAGTTTCTTCCTTCAAAAGTTATTTTAGGGCATCCAGAAGGAGCACCACCCTGCCTGACAAGAAACTAGCAAGAATAGTTCTTACGAGAAGAAGAGAGACTGGATGAGTTCCAGAATTAATGGAAAAGGGGAAGTACCTTTTCTCCTTCCTATTCAAAATGCATTTTACATGAAGCCCATTGCAAGGTTTTTTCGTTTCTTCTTTTGGCTAACAAAGAAGATTAATGAAATGAAAGAAACTAATAAAACTCTGACCCCCCTCACCCACAATCATTGTGTTTATATTTAGCTTGACATAATTCCTAATAAAATTAACATAAAATAAACAACACACCTGAGTGTTCTCCTATGGGACAATGAAAATAAAATATTTTATAATATTATATATAAATAATATAATATTTAATAATAACCACCATATTTAAACAAAACAAACAAACAAACAAACAAACAAAAGTCTAGCATACCCAGACCACTATTCTGTACACAGCAGTTTCCATGTCAACAATGCAGCATCTGTAATGCTTGGAAATGTTAGAAGGAAGCCTACAATTAGAATGTCTTCTATGTGAGAACCCTGTGAAAATCATCTTAGTTCCTAGAGGTCTGCTATCCTAAAACGTATCTGTGTAGAATGTTAAAATATTATTCTGTTTCATATGTTGTAATTTTTAGTTATGGCCACCAGCTAACAATAAATGTTAAATGTGAAGTCCCTTGGGTCTCTTGTTTATGCATATTTCAGCAATGGATAGGTGGTCTATTTTATTAAAATATCCTAATGTTGAGTAAATAAAATAATTATAATGTAGGTTCTCCCCAAAGCATTTGAATTTATTGTCTTCAACTGGGAGGATAACATAAAAGTGTTCAATGTTAATGACTCCCAGTCAGTTTCAGTAGCTATCCCATAATATCCAACAAGCCTAGAGATGCAGATGAATGTGTCATAAGAAAGCCACCAAAGTGTAGCACTCCTTTAGCTTACCAGTAATGTCTTTAATAAGCAGTGGAGTAACTAGAACTTGCATGACACAGTCTCCTGAAAAACATCCAATTACATCCACCTGCAAAGGCACACATGACTATCTGCAAGAACAGCTGCAAAAACATGTCTTCGCTCACCCTGTTTTATTATAGCTTATGGTTTTGGAACAGAGAGTAAATCTTTATTTCATTGCCAGCTGGTCAATTACATGTAGATGGCAAAAGGTTCTGGAATACGTTTGTCTTTTGTCCTTTAAGGAATGTTCTAGTTCAAAAAGAGGTATGAGCAGATACACTGAGAGAACAAATGCTAGTGAGAGAACAAGCTACAGGCAAATGTAGGAGCCTTAATTCAGGTACCAGTTAAGATACCATATAAGGAATCCAGCACTAGATGGTCATGTTAGAATGTTCATCTGTCTATCTTTGGTATATTCTCTTGTGTTTGGTGAACTAATGCTAGGAATAACAAGTAAACACCTTATCCAGGGAACATCTATTGTTAATGTTGCAGGTGTTGGCCTTTTGTCTGCGGCACTGATGCAACTTCTACTCAGTATTCTTAGAAATTCTCTCTGTTCAGAAATATCTGCATGGCCTATTACATCATGAATATGATATCCATGGGTCACTCTTCCTCTTCCCTTGTGTCTAATCAGGTTCTGAATCTGCTGAATCTGCTGATTGTTTGCTTTGGCTGCCAGCGTTGGTTGGAGTTCACCGATGGAGTGCCAGGACCATGGGAAAGCATTACTGCTGTTGTGCCATGATATTATGTGACCCTCTATTGTATGTCAACCCAGTCATCATTCAGTCAGCCCTGGAACAGTAGAGAGAGGCTCAGCAAGGGAGCCTTTTCACATTGAGACACAAAGCCCTGGATCCACTGACTCACTCTTACTCAGTGTGATGAGGGAAATGACTGAGTAATAATCCCCCAAACACACACATGCATGCACACATACACACACACACACACACACACACACACACACACACCAGTTCAGCATTTACAAGCACATGGGTCCATTTGAGGGGTTACAGTGTGCCGTTTTTCATGTTGTTGCTCCTTATGGTAATAAATCACCTTTTGATGTGCTGAGGAAACAGAAAAACCACTTTATTACTAATGTTGCAGTCTGGTTTTAGTTGTGGCTAGACTACGCATCAGATCAGCATGACTCCTGAGTCAACAATGATGATTTGGTTTACAATAGCATTTTTAGAAATATCTGACACATCTGATATTCGCTGCTTAAAATGAAATCTGATCTAGTCATAGAAGTTCAAAAATGTGAGATCTGATCATTAGTGGCTCTGATATCTGATCAGGCTTGGAAACATATAGACAATATTTTTAGGTTTTGGACCACATTGTTATGCTTGCCTACAAATAGTGTCAACTTGTCTATAAACCCACCAATCTGGTCAGTTTTAAGAATTATTCCTTAAATCAGGGTAGGACCTGTAGGAGAAGCAGCAAGAATTTCTGACTGGTAAGGTTGAAAGTTGCAACTAATAATATTCTGTACCCTTGAGCAAAACACTTACATAACCCAAAGTTTTTGTGGAGGAGGACTTCCCTTTGTTTTGCTTGAGTTACTAAAATGTTGTTTAAATGTTTACAATTATGCCATATCTCATCTGATGCAAAACCACACAGACAAGGAATAAACTAAAAACTAAGCAAAACGGTCTGACTGAAAGCAAAATTATCATATTTTTATGCAGAAATGAATCCCCCCGATCTCTTGTTCTACATTCTTGCTATAATGTGTTTCGTTTGGTGTATGACCTTTGTCATTCATTAGCTTGGCGCAGGGATTCGAGAGCCCAACATCAGTGACATCACTGCTATTCAGAAAAACCCCCTTCTAGCATTCCACCAGACTGAGCTCTGCTTCTTCGTTGTCATGGAGCCAACAAAACAAAGGATCGAGTACAAAGAATGCCGGGATGACACAGAGGTGATCTCTGAGCCTCTGCACCTCCTGACAGTGCAGAAACATTCACAAGCTATTAGCTGGTAAGGAAAGGGCAAATAAGAAGGTGGGAAAGTGGAAGGGACTGTAGCATGAAGTGCTCATAGCATTCTTGTGGTGACATTATAATTGGGGGTAGAAGGCGTAGCAAAGCAGAGCTTCATAACTCTTCGTAAAGGCCTCTTGTTCTTATTTGCAATCTTAAGACAAGATGCTTAAAATCCCTGCCTGGATGTCTGCAACCACTCCATCCAACATAGCACAGTCAGTGGTGAAAGCTCTTCATCATCTCCATATTCACTAGGTCAAGGGAGACTCATTCCACAAACCAGCCATGCACGCTTCATCTTAATCCTTCCAAACCACAACACTCACTCACAGGGGAAGTGGAAGCCACGGGTGGAGGCTCGGCAAATTCAATGGTTTACGAAGTGAGTCAAATGCAAGTCATGAAGTCCCTCAAGCCGCAAGCCAGCGTGCTGCAACACAGCCAGAAGAATGTTAGAAAAACGTTACACACAGGTTTGGGAGTATGCTTGTTTGTGTGGATGTGTGTACAAGGTAAGCAATAAGAGGAGAGTTGGAGAGTTATTGGTCTTGTTTTCATAGGAGTAGCATCAACACTATCTAAACCACGGGGAAGAACTGATTTTGCCCCTTCTGTATCTCTTTCTTGCACACACACACACACACACACACACACACACTTGACATATAACCCAGTTCAGGGCCTCTGGGGAGTGTAAATAGCTTGGTGAGAATTTAATAACGTGATAAAGATACACAAGTGTCCAGTCCAGTCCTATGTGAGGTCACTATGAAGGAATCCATTGGCAAGCTCACGTAGGCTATCAGGGGTGAGGTGCCATAGCTATTTATTCTGCAGTTGACAGTGGTGAGGAATACACTGCAATACCTCCGCATGTAGAGGGAGACCGGCACGGTTAAAGACAGTCTGATGTTGACAGAGCTACAGACAGTTTCTGATGAGATTTCCAGTTGATGGGCCATTCTTTTAAAGTACACAGTTTCCTCCACAGACACTAAAACTACCACAAATATTATTTTACCGCAACAGCTAGTTTATTTAAGCAGATGTCGTTTATTAGCATTAATTATTATGTCATAAAAGCAATGTGTGAACGCTCTACTGTACAAAAACTGCTAGCTTTCAATGTGACCTGAAGAACCTCATATCCTCGTATCCTTTGTGTGCGTGGCATATCTGCCTTAAATAACGAAAATGAATTTCACTGGTACCTGAGAGCATTGTTTCGTGCTGAGTCACAGTGACAGTATCAGCAGGACATTAATTAGTAACCGCCAGCAAGGTTACGGTGCACAGCTAAACAGCTGGGTCACCACTGAGAAAGATCACATGAACTTCTTCTCCACAATCACACAGGTGGACAGGCTCTCCACCACGCCAGCCAACACTTGGTGCTGCTGATCTCAGGACAGTCGCACAACTTCACACACGCAAGCACCTTTCTCCCGCAAACGTGTGAGCCTCAGTGCTGCTTCAGCAGGCTACAGACATGCTTTCTGATGAGAGTTCCAGTTGGTGGGCCACGCACTTCCGCTCTCCAGTGGAAATGGGCCCATTGTGAAGTATGAAAAAAGGAAACACCTTGCACAACAACGCCAGCCACAACCACAGGACTTTTGGTAAGGCAGGTTTCTACAGGCACTCATTAACAGTTACTCAACTGAGCCATCTTACACCACCCAAGGCTGCAGATAGGGTGAACCCAGCAAAGGCTGAGCCACCTCAAGTGTTGCAATTCTTGAATCAGCGACTTTACAACTTCCTTGATAAAGGGTTTTTCGCTAGCGTGCAGCCTACTGTGCACAGCATGAAGCAGGGCATCTGTGAAAGGAATGTTACATGTTGCCAATTAAAATGAAGCTTAACTAACAAGCAAAACCCATACGCTTCCACAGACATGTCTTTATCCCAGATGTGTATATGATAGGGTTCATTCTGCATCACTTAAGACCCAGCAGTAACCATGTGGGTAGCAGTTGGCTACTCAGAACCCACTCAGTGTGGTGAAGTAACCACAGAACATCAAATAAGAAAACAATTATATCTGCCAACATAAGCAACTTAGCTACAGAATGGGGCATAAAAATAACGAGCTCTTTAAGACTACTTCTGACCTTAAACTAGGCTATATGGGGACAAAATAATATACAGTGAGAACCATGAAAATATTACTAATCTGAGCAAGATTCTACCCTATAATACTGTAGCATAAGAATTCAGTAAACTTAAAACATTAATACATTACGTAGAACTTTCCTGGAAATAGTAAGCTTGGGCCCCAAACTGCAAAGCATTTGCTCAATAAAGCCCAAACAAAAATAGTTAACCCACAACAAATGTGCTAAAATTTATCTAAGAACTACCAGTGTGCCTCTCAGGAAAACGCCTGGACCCAGAGTGCACCCCTGTGGAACCCCCACACCCCCATGACTGCATTGTAGAAGAGCAAGCAGTAACCATAGCGAAACAACGAGTTAAATGAATGGAAACAATCATGTCTGGGTGGCTCTACTGCTGGGTATTATGTAGTCACAACGAGGAGCAGTTTCAGTCACCAGATCCGGTACCTTTGATCTCACAATGAGGCCTGGGACGGGCTTCCTACCGATGAGGAAGTGGTCCCATTATAAAAGGAAGCTGAACCAGCATGGTGCAGAACATCATTCCAACAAGAGTATAGTTGCAGTCATGAAACAGCAGCTGAACTGTAAAAATTGGTTAGTTGACCAAAGTGCTTTAAATGAAAATGGTCATTTTGATTACAATAACTTGTCAGTATTTTGTCATATCTTAAATAAACCAGGACAATTAGCTTTCACATGTAATCTGAAGTTCACTGGAGTCGCATGTTTTGGAAGGGAACATGTTGGGAAAACACAGTCAGGATACAGGTGCAGAGACTAAGAAGTCAGTGAAGAATGGACACAGGAGGCAGCATAGACAAATATTTATCTTCTCATATAAAAGCTGGGAAGGTATATGCGTGTTAATCATTCCTGTTCCATATTAAAATGATGAACCAGATACATTGGCCTACAAGCAGAAGAAAGACTGAACCACGTTGCTCTAAAGTGGTATTTTCAGCAATGAACGGGCTGTCTTCAGTATACAATGGATCACAGAAAATAAAGGAACAAAACTTAGGTTTCGTTTTAGCAGGACATTTAATTCACATTTCACAAACACACCGCATTGACAGTGTAAACAGATTACTGGCCAAAAGAAGCTGTATGTTTTGTTTTGATCTATAAACACACCAATATTGATATCTGAAAGACGATCATTCATTTATGAAAATTCCTATGAAATTTTAAAACATCTATGAGCACATTTAACACTGTAATGGGGGAAGAAATACTTAAAAGATTTAGGTTACATTTCATAACTCTTCTAATGCAAATATTAAAATAGCAACAAAGTTTATTTTTCGCCAGTTTGTCTATTACCTCTGAAAAGCACTTATCTCTAACATTTCTAAACTTTTAATAAATAGCATATTAAACATAAAACACTATGTAGACCTTTTTAAACACATGGCCAGTGCGTTAGGGCTGGACAAGGTTGGTATAAATCTAAATAAATATTAATAATATAAATAAATAAATTAAAAGAAATGCATAAACAATGAATATTTACAGTGCACATCACGACATAGAAAAAGACAACTGGTAAAAATAAGTAATTTTGGGGGCCTGTCTTTCTCTCTGAGGAAGTGATAAATGTCCCAAACCAGACTACAGTCTCAACTCTGGGGAATCACCTCAGAGAAACACTTGCTCCAAAATATCCTATTCCTCAGTGCCTATGTAGATTCACTTGGCCAAAGAGAGTTCCAGTTTGCATCAGGTTCTGGGCTGATGGGACTGTCTTTCTGAACTTCCCAGCGAATCACATGGAAGTACAGCCTCTCATAGAGACGCTATGACTCCCCCAGCACAGCTAGTCATCTTTCTTTTCAAGTGCGCTGTGCTCGTCTTCGTGGCATTTCACTTCTCCATTTTATTTTGAGGTAGAAGTTCCACACAGTCTTCTTGAAGTAAAAGAGACACGGAGACCAAATGTTAAATAAGCAAAGAACGCACAGCATGGCAGGTAGGGGGCGCTGTTTGGCATGCCAACTGGGCTGCTCACCATGGACTCCTGTGTGTTAGTGGTGCGTGGGTGTGCCAAGCTTAACCTTCTCCTCATTCTCTACATCATATGTGCCTCGCTTATGAAACCTGTCAAGAAAAAAAAAAAACAAAACCAAATATATAAAAAGATATGTAAAGCTTCTTTTATTGGGTCTGGCTTTGTAACTTGCCATATAATGGGTGCAGTCTGTTTTCTACATGACTCACCTGAGAGCCAACAGAAGACCAATGATGGTGAGACAGAGTGAGGAGAGAACAACAGCAACCACTGCCAGGGCTGTGGTGCGATTGTAACCTTCATCCGGGTTCCATACAGGCAGAGAGAAAGAGTGGCATCTCTCTCCAGAATAACCTGGGTTACATCTGCAAAGACAGGACATTTAGGATATTTTATAAATCCAGGATTTGAGAGCTTGATTAAAACTATGATCATTTGTAGGAAACAGACAATGCAAGGTGCTTCATAATACCCTAAACCAAATCATTAAGGGAAACCTGGAGTAGATAATGGAAGCAAAGCACTCACATGCATGAGGGGCCAATCTTCCTCAGGTACTGACATGTCCCATGGATGCAAAAGTCCTTATATTTCTTCAGGCATGGGTTCCTCTTCTTGCCTTTGCCCTTCCCTTTCTTCTGCCCTTTTCCCATCCTCTCAGTGGCACCAAGCCTCTCTCCATTCAGCACAGCGCTGGGGTCTTTAGGTTTGCTCGAAAATGCAACTGGAGAGGTTACAAACAGGACAAATTAAGTTTACAGCAGATATACTTTCAAAAGATGGAAGAGTCATCAAAAGCAAATAAACCAGCCGCCAATATTTCAAGATAGCCGAATTACCTCGAGGCATCTCATAATCCCCAGATAATTCATATTCGTCTTCTTCATAGCTGTCGTAATATTCTTCCCACTCTTCCTCCTGGTGGCCCGTGTGCTTGCCATCTTCAGAAGGTCTTTTCTCATTCAGTGCCTCTGATGTATGTAACAGGTGAATCACGGTCGTTTCTGCAGGCTTCTCGCCCTCATACCTGTCTATAGATGCACTGCTCACCACGGTGAAAGCCACTGAAAATAAAAGAGGGGGGGTGGATTCGTCAAATGTTCACTCTTCATTTGTTCGGGCAGGTCTTTGTACTTATGCAATACAATATATAACCATTATTAATGTGCGTGGAAACGACTGAAATTAAAGTTCTCTTAGCTGCAGCGTGGTAGCAGTAACGAGGGGACAGGGTAATGGACACATGGAATACGCTTATTTCGCCTTCAAGTCAAACCATGCTGTCAGTTTTACGGTCATCTTAGGTAAACCTTATTGGTTTTCCCGCATAAGACATACAGAATACACTAAAGACACTTTTAAAAAACGGAAACAAAAACTTATTTGAGAATGAAAGAAAAAAAAAAATCAGTAAAATTACACCCCTAGAGGGTGCTAGGCCAGATTACAAAACTTGCATGCACAGACACTGATCTAATGCATGAACACCCAGTCAAAAATAAATATATCATGTTACATAAAGACTATTCTTAAATAGGATGATGACCAGCTGAGTGACATTGTTGCCATCTAAGATTCTTGAACACCAGTTGGTACAGTTTTAGATGTTAGAATTCATTGCTGCCATTATACCAAAGAGAATCAGGAAAAAAGTCGTTCGAAAACTTTTTAAAGTTTATAATTTTCGTGCATTGCATATCAGTTTAAACACCATCGCTTCCATGTAAAATTTATTACACAACATTACATAGGCTACGAATGAAGGGGTACGACTTGAATGAACCAAGAACCCCACCTACGCCAGCCTACTTACCAAGCGCATAAATGAGAAGTGTGACTGTAGAAAACTTCATAGTTTCCAATCTGGATATCTAACCGGTTTTAAACAAAAATCCGCTATTGAACTCAGGCGTTTTTGTGTACTCCACCAAATTCAGAGTTACAGTAATAATCCGTAGATGCTTTTAGCCCGTAGCGGGGATCTTGAGATGTCTGACAGAACAGCCTTCCTTCGTGCTAGTTAGGCGAAAGAAATCACTGCTGGCGCACAACAAGGACTTAAATAGACCAAGGCGGGCTATCAGGACCACGCCTTTTTAAACGCTACAATAAGACCTTTTCAGCGACGACCTATTCTCCCCCGCGATGTAGGTCCCCCACTCTGTACTTTTTTTTTAATGAGTGCATAATCAACAGTATTTAATTATTTATTTTTCTGTTTTATATGACCCTACTGAATGATAGGTTAAACTAAATCTTTAATTTTTTTTGCTATTTCTGTTATAAAAAGTTGCATAACTGTTATATAGGCTTTGCAAAAGTTACAAAAACAGGTTAGAAGAGCTCAGGTGTAAAGGTCCTTCAAATACATCTTTATGTATTTTCCATTTATTTGGTTTAAAAAGAACATGAGAAAATGAGAAAAATGATAATATGAGAAAAATGATAATGCGTTCTGTGATCTTTTTACTCTGAAGCACACATTTCTCACAAATTTGATTTTTACCAACACTGTCCGCCCTTGCATCAATCAGAATGTGTAATTCTGTTAGCATATATTAATCTAAATGATGGGCGATGGCGCTGGGCAATACAAAATCGGCTGATGATTTCAGTAGTAGATTGTGAGGATAATATAATCCAGATTTCTCTGAGGCAATACCAATGCTATATGTCATAGTGTTGCCTCATTGGTTCACCTAGTAAACATGGGTATTATTCATATAACAAACACTATAAAAAAAGAACAACAACAATAACAGGTGTTGGCTAATAAAAACAAGAACGTTACGAAGATTCTGTATGTATCTATTCTCTCGGTTTTTCCTTTTGCAAGTGCACAGTAGATTAGATTAGAGCATGTAATAGATCACCGACGACCTCTATAAAACGTAACAACAGTACATTTAAGTTAAGAGGCACGATACTAATCTGCGACACGCACGAATGCCATCTAGTGAAACATCTAGCACGTTAACCTTTGGCAGGGTTAACACGTGCTAGTTTTGGAGGCATGTGCTCTTAAACAGTTCACACTCGACTCTTAACGGATTAGTAACAAAAGTCAAATGTCTTATTTTTGTGTACAGTATTATTAATGTAATTCATAACAGCAACAAACACTTTTGCAGCTCAACTGTAAAACAAACCGCACAAGTCACGTTGGCTTTGACTAATAATAGAAGTCACGATGTTTTTTTTAAATATATGTATGCATAATTTTGTTCAGGCTGTGGGAAATTCACGGGAATGCTGTGAAAATAGTATGTATGATTAAATTCACAGAAGAAAATCGATCAAAATCAAAAAGGTATCCTTAGATCATTAATGTGCTTGAATCATCGATCGATTTCTCTCACCTGGTAGCATTATGTATAAGCGATTACTCCAGCCTAGCTAGTATCACGTGTTTAAGATTCGGAAAATGGCTGATGAAGACCCAAACAAAAAAGTTCACAACAACGAGTTCAAAAACGAAGAACCAGTACCTACAGCAGTTGAAAATGATGCTGTGGCACATGAAAGTGAGGGGGAACAGAAGGAGAAACCAGTCGACAGCTCTTGGTCGGCACCAATTATCTCCTTGGCACGAAAAGCTACCGAGACGATTAGCAGTGTCAACAGTGTTGGTCTGAGGAACACCTTATCTGAACCGAGTCTGCCTGCCCAGCAGACCTCTGACAACTCTGTCACTACAAAACAGGGTAGGAAACTTGTTTCACAGTCCTTTTTTTAAAGAATGTCGAACTATTTCATTGGACATTGTCAAAAATGTTAGTAACATAACGAATACTATTGCTAGCTACTTATGTTAGCTAGTCAGTAGAGTAAGTAAGTGAGAGCGAGCTAGCAACCACATAGTCTGACTGAGTAGATGGCTTTTGACTGATTTCAACAGATATAATGCTGAATAGCTCCCAATAAAAACTCGGGGTATTCCAGCTTGTAATATTAAGCTAGCATGGTAGTTAAAGTTAGCTAGTTGCCTTCTTCAGGTCGTGACCTCGTTATCTTTGTCATCGACAAAGTGCATGGCTGGAAAGTAATAGTTAGCTACCACGTGACCACAATGCAAACATGTTTTGCCGTCTTATTTCGTTGTAGCCCTGAAGGATCCTATGTCAGTGGAGAGGTCCAATCTGTTAAGCATGATGAAGCTCAGCATAAAAGTGTTGATCCAGTCTTCTCTCAACTTCGGCCGGACGCTAGATTCAGAGTATCCGCCTCTGCAGCAGTTTTTTGTGGTACTTGAACATTGTCTTAAACATGGATTGAAAGGTGAATTTGAGTCTTAAACCTACTGAAATAACCACTGTCTAATATAGGTGTATATTTTTCTAGTACTTGTAACCAATATTTCACTGCTTTATGGACTCTGCAGTAAAGAAATCGTTTATTGGCCAAAATAAGTCTATCTGGGCTCCTTTGGAGCTGGTGGAGAAGCTGTGCCCTGAGTCTGCTGACCTTGCTACAAGTGTACGAGACATGCCAGGGATCAAGTGAGTCTCCATGCAAGTGTATATCTTTTTGTATTTATTCTGTAAGCAAATATATAGTACGCAGTAAGTAATGCAGATGTCTTCAGTGTTAATGATTTGTGATGGGAATCAATGCACTTTAAAGATGCTGTAATGAATTTTGTAGTTCTTTCTAATTTATGTCTGATTTAGCCAGAGAAAGAGTCCCCTCCCTTCAATTGTATGCTCTCTATCCAAACCTTTCTCCAAAGCCCCTCCGTCTAGTGACATACACACACCATGCTAAGCTTATGTGCTAGAGGAGCTTGTTGAAATCAGGTACTGATTAGCCTACACAGGCCTGGATAGAAATAGAGAAGTGTTTTTTTTTTTTTTTTTTTCCTTAGAGCTAGCTTATATAGAAATAGCTGCTGGGGTGTAAAGACAGGAAACTGAAGGATTCTTAAAATAGTGTTTTCAGTAGCTTTAAAGCTGAGTGATTCAAGCCATCCCCATTGGTTTTTCTTTTTCACAGGACAGGACTTGGGAGAGCTAGAGCCTGGCTGCATTTGGCCCTCATGCAGAAAAAAATGTCAGATTACCTGAAAGTTCTGATAAACAGACGTGACCTTCTGGGGTGAGACGATCCTTGCTATTGTGTTTGTACTATTTGTATCAGTTTCTTGTCTTCACCCCAAAATGTCAGTGCAGCTGAATTCTGCCGTAGCTTTGTAAATGCTGTTGTTTTGGTCTTCTACTTACACCAGGGAATTTTATGAGCTGGGTGCTCTTCTGCTGGAGGAAGAGGGCTCTGTGGTTGTTGGTATGCTGGTGGGGCTGAATGTTATTGATGCCAACCTTTGTGTGAAAGGGGAAGACCTAGATTCTCAGGTGAGATGGCAGTGCACTTTCAGTCACTTCTAAGAAAGTATTTGTGTGGGACACTTGTTAATCAGAGCAGTCTTGATGTTTTAGGTGGGTGTCATTGACTTCTCACTGTACTTAAAGGACCCGCAGACAACTGAAAATGCGCAAGAGTGAGTAACCCTGGTATAAAAAGCAATACTTGTGACCTTCACAGTCCAAGATTCTTTTCTCTACTAACTACAGTGCCGACCTTCTACTTTGTTCTCCCATGTTTACCAACAGTTAAAGGAACTATCGCATCGCATTACACTGTCTGGAGCTTGGAAATATATTTTAATAATTGTGTATTTACATGTATGTACACTTATGTAATTAAATGATGTAAATTCTTCTTTGATAATTACCAGCAGTGATGAGAATTAATATTTGACATATCTCACCATTTCAGTACTTCTTGTCACTGCTATTCAGTCTATATCTCATGAATACATTTGTACCAAAATCTTTAATGACCTGTTAAAGACCAACTGTATAATTCTGTGGGCCATATACTCAACTCATGGTTGTACTCCGTTTTTCTTACTGTTTTTCCTGTTGTCAGTGGTGCTAAAATGACAGCGATTCTGGATCAGAAGCACTACATAGAAGAGCTGAACCGCCACCTGAGTTGCACAGTCACTGACCTTCAGGTCAAGATGGACTCTCTGGAGAAGACCAACTGCAAACTCATAGAGGAGGTCAGGCCCCACCGAGACCTTCATAGCGCTTCCAGTGTTACTATTCAGCATCTTGCTTTCTGTTATACAGTTTTAGGTTGTGTATTATAAACATTTATATAAACGAGTTGTGAGGTTAACTCGTTAGTGTTGGTAACCATTAGGAAAGTTGAATCCCCATGTGACTCGATGGCGCCTTTCATTCATTAGCACTGCCTGCAGGAAGTAGCCGTGCTGAATGGTGTGTTCGTTTTGCAGCTGTCGGCAGCCACCGACCGGATCAACTCCTTACGGGAGGAGCAGGAGCAGCTTCGCCAGGAAAACGTCAACATCCTTCAGACCAGCCAGAGGAAGGAGGAGGTAGGCGTTGCACCTCAGGAACGCGCTCCATCCAGGCTGCATTCCTGCCCCCCACCCCACCCCACACACACACACACACACACACACACTCTCACACACACACCACCACCCAGTGCACCGTGTTTTTTTCCTCCAGGTGACACTGCAGGACAGCCAGGTAGAGCTGGAGACATACCGGCAGACGCGTCAGGGTCTGGATGAAATGTACAATGTGGTGTGGAAGCAGTACAAAGAGGAGAAACGCATTAGACAGGTCAGCGGCACGCAGCTCCCGCGTTTCCTTCCTCTCTGCCTGACCTCTGAACCCTGCAGAGCGGATGGGCAGCAGACTCACGATCATTTCATTGTTCTCCTTCCGTCATTAATCACTTCCTTGCTTCTTGTCAAACCATCCTTTCACATATGCAAGTTTAACTTGACTTGCAGAAATGTGCTCAAATGTATAGACCCATTTCAATGTCTATATCCTAGATAAAAAAAAACCTTATTTATCTTAAGCAGCTCATGTAAAAATATACTTCTCTGATCTGTTAATGCCAATATTGGCTTTTTCAAATACACTCATTTTTACTGGTTCCAATGGAAAAAGCTCAGAGCAGCTCAAGAAATGAACCAGGATCATGATCACTGAAGCTGGCGTGTGGTCGGCCCGTTTGGCTATACAGGAGCTGCAAAGGGAGCTGGAGCTGCAGGTGGGCCTAAAGCAGGAGATGGAAGTGGCCATGAAGCTGCTGGAGAAGGACATCCATGAGAAGCAGGACACACTGGCTGCCCTCCGTCAGCAGCTCGACCAGGTCAAGAGCCTCAACCTTGACATGTTCAACAAGGCGCAGGTACTGATGCTCCTGAAGAATGTCCCCTTCGTTACATAAATATGTTGTGAGGTATTGCAATGTTCCACTTTGAGTCTTGTAGTTTGTGTGCACCTTGTAAGAAGGGAACCGTCTGACAAAAGACTAATGAGCGGATCCAGGTGCTTATCCAGCCAGGAAACGGTGAATTATGTAGCCTGTGTCATCTAAAAATTGAGCAACGTTGTAAGTAATGCCTTTTATTAGTAGCGAATAGTCAACTCTGTTGTTTGTCTCCCTCTGGTGGCCACACAAGGAGGCTGGCAGAGTGGTCCAGCGGAAGGAGGAGGAGGCGCTGAAGCTGGAGCAGAAGATGAGTCAGATGGAAACATCAATGAAAGAACTGGAACTGAGGTGTCAGACTTTTACCACACTCTCCCTTCACATCAGCCCTGGAGTATTACAGTATATCAGGCTAGGGTCTCGCTAACTACAATAATTAGTATTATTACAGCTATATACTACACATTTTGATTTGCTTCAGGAAAAGTACATATTGTATTTCCAAATTGCACAGTATTATCCTAGTGCTAAAACCTGATTTTATAAAATACCGCAGTTTATCTGTAAATAGTACAAAAGCCTAAACTGCTCTATATCAAATCTTACATGGCATATATAACCTATAGCAACATTATCAATATCCTCCCATGACGGAGCTCATTAATGTCATCTACTAATCATTAATGCCTCGATAGCCTTGTGTCCATGAAGACACTAAGTTAGTGGGGAACGTTTATTGAGCAGGTGTCCCTTGTTTGAGATCGTTTTAATTAAAAAGCGCCTGCTGGCCCTCAGGCTCCAGAGCTCAGAGCGTGAACGCAGGAGCACAGAGGACACCCAGGAGGAGCTGCGCTCTGAGATGAAGGGCAGGGTGGAGTCTCTGCAGAAACGCCTGTCTGACCTCGACTCCCTGAGGTACCAGCTACCATCCGCGCCCAGCTACCACCACAATTCCTAACGGCACCGCGTTACTGATGCTGACAGGGATACCAGAGGGCGAGGGCAGTTAGCATGTTCTTTGCATATGGACACTTGGTCTTCTGAAGGTTTTCATTCGCTGATGACATTTAGAAGTTTTTTGGAATACATTTTTTTACAGTTAACTATGAATGAAGGTGAATGGCTACTAATTAGAAATTTGTCGGTTAAGTAATGCATTGTGCTGGCAGATTTTCCATTGATTTGTATTTAAAGGTCTTTCTTTACAAACATACTTCCATGTGCTGGGCTCACATGGTGCTGTTGTATTTTGCTGCATGTGTTTTAATGCGCGTGTGATGCGCTGCGCTGGGCAGGGCGGGGCTGGAGGCGGAGCTGAGCAGGGAGAAGGAGCAGAGGCAGAGGCTGCAGCGGGAGCTGCAGCGGGAGCAGGACAGCAGTGGTGAACTGCGCACACAGCTGCAGCAGCTGCAGGGCCTGCAGACGGTAGGACTACACCTTCCCATCGCCACGGTCCACAATGCTCCTCCGGTCAGTTTGCTTATGATTCAAATTTGGTTCCGACAGGAGCTGCTGGAGTTGCGGCAGGAGAAGAAACAGCTGCAGCAGCTGTGTGAGGAGCAGGAGCAGGCGTTACAAGAGATGGGCCTTCATCTAAGCCAGTAAGACGGACGCCTTCAACGCTGTAATCCAGCAGCACACACCGCAAACGTGTTACGCACACAGCTGTTCCTTTCTCATAACAACTGTTATTTGCAGATCCAAACTGAAAATGGAGGACTTCAAAGAGGTCAATAAAGCATTAAAGGTAGGGTCAACAGCAGTGCAGGTTAGCAGATAATACTGTCCTAAATTCTGAAACTGTTAGTTTGCATCGATTATAAAGATGCTTCAGATTCTACTGCAGTTGATGTTGTGAAAGGCAGCTCATAGTACAGTAGTAGTTGATGCGTCTCAGAAGCTGCATGCACCTAATTCTCACGTTTTTAAAACGCTGAGCTACAGTAAGCTTTGCTCTTCCAGGGCCACGCCTGGCTGAAAGACGACGAAGCCACACAGTGTAAACAATGCCAGAAAGAATTCTCCATCTCTCGCAGAAAAGTAAGCACTCCTCACTCACGTCCAGTTCCCCAAGCATCACATTGTACCATGGTCCACCTTACAGTAGGAGGGATTCTCGGTTCCCCCCCCCTTGCTTCTAACTCTCTCACTTCCATCTTTTTAGCACCATTGCAGAAACTGCGGCGACATTTACTGCAACAACTGCTCCAGCAATGAGCTGGCACTGCCATCATACCCCAGACCGGTGCGCGTCTGTGATGTCTGCCACTCTCTTCTTCTCCAGAGGAGCTCCACCAGTTCTTGACATTGTTCTTTGTTCTCAAGTCAAACAGGAACATTCACAGCAGCAGGCGCGTTGTTCTAAGAGCTTTTGGTCCATCATGGTACTTGGAGACTGGCCAGAATAACGCATACACAGTACATTGGCGTTTTGTGGGGCTTTCAGCTTGTTGGAAACCTTTCTTCAGCCTTTAGGCAGTATAAATTATATGCAAAGTAATTTCTTCTACAGGGAGAATGTGACCATTTTTAAGAGGAATAGTGTAAGGCATGATGGTTATGGTTAAGTGTTCCCACCTTGTTGATTATTCTCCATTCTAAGGAGAGTACTAACAACTGAAACTCAATTCAGCTCCTTTTAAGCCCTTGTAAATGTGAGATGTTTTCAATCATGGCTCCTTTTCTAGATGTGAATGATGGGAATAATAATAAAAAAAATGCTTCTCTTGAGGCTACTTTCTGTAAGATTTTAAACACTGCCTCTCATGTGCAATATCAACACCTGTTTACTAAGCTGTTTTCACCTTCTGCATGTTGTCAATGGCTGTATTTAGGGGGAATTTGAACAAAGACAATGCAATTGGAGTTATTAAAAGAACATGCAACAAATTAAAAGAATCTTACAGAAGGCAGCTCTAATATGTACACAAGGCAGATACAGAGTGACTACAGGCTGAAAAGGATGGATCACTAGTAAGAGATGATTAAGTAGATGTGGGTATACTACTTCTTTGCCATGAACTTGTGCATGCCAAAGGCTTAAAGTATTTAATATTGTATCAATATTTGTCCTTAGAACATGGGACTTAATTTTAAAACATAAATTAATGCAATGTTTAAACAAAAGCATTAATATTTAATTTGTCTTTGAGATACAAAAAACATGTTAATTGGTAAGATTTGTAAGAATGCTTAGGGCAATGATTGGTTTTCCACTGTTCCACCATGTTAATTCACTAATACTATCAAGCTTTTTTTTTAAATCATTGAACTAACTTTTTAAACAAAAACTATGTAAATACAAAACCCTATTTTAGAATGTACAACCATTTCTTGTTGAAGTCTACAGTTCTGTTTTCGTCATCTGCACTATTTAGAAATTTGCAATCACGTTTAAAATGTCTGCACATTTTTTATAGAATCATGTAGATTTTAATAAACACTGCCCCAGCAAAACAGCAGTCCATCTGTGAAAAACAAAAAAAAAACCCACACAAACTCGGACATTAATCCATTCTGTGCACCACTACACCAAGAAACAAGACGTCTGTACACTGGAGGGAGAAGAGCGAGCTACCAAACACAATGAACACATGCATCTAACGCTACAGATCCCTCTGTGCACCTGCATTCATGTTTTACAACAGTACAGATCTTCAGCGTTCCACTGTTAAACACTTCACCCCCCCATACATCCCATTGTGAAATTAGGGAGAGAAACATGGTCACGTGTGTGTGTTTGCAGGCACCGCTCTTCTAAAGTAACTTATGTATTATGTCCAGCAAATGGCTTAAATTTAATTAGACAAAAAAACAAAAACATATGATCCAGAACGGTTTGATTCCCTCTCAGTGATAATCCACATAAGATAAAAAGACATGTGAGAAGAATTTAAAAAAAAGTCTCACTAAAGCAGCTCTAAAGCAAATAACAAAAACTTTTTAAAAAAACCCACAAAGGAGGAGAAGAAGAGAAGAAAAAAAACGAAACAAAAAAAACAGCACAACAGGAGTATGTTAAGTGCTGGTCACCGGTCATTCACTCCGGAGGCCAAGAGGAACCAGGGGGCAGCAGGGCTACATGCCCCAGCCACCACCTCCCATGCTGCTGTTGAGGCCGTTCATCCCCAGGGACCCGCGGCTGCCTCCACCATAGTAACTGCTCCCCATTCCGCCCTGATTACCTGACAGGAGGGAGAAATACACACTTTAGGACCAGGGAGTTCTCAGTGCCACAACGCCATACGCAAGTTTGGACTCGAATAAGACGTTGCCACATTAGAATTTGAAAAGAATAACCCTCTCTCGATTATCCCTTTGTCGGATACAAGAGAGTAATTTTTTAGAAAGATGACCCAACTTAAGCACTTCAAAACAGTGAGCAGATCACTGCTGCTACCAGGACTCCACACAGTGTGATCTCAGCTGGGTGCACTGTATATATAACTAACACAGCTCAGCATCCTGCCCATCACACTGGGGTAAAGTGGAGTTGACACTCACTGTAATCACTGTACCCCCCCATGCTGCTCTGGTTGCTATAGCCACCACTGTACCCGGAGCTCATCTGCTGACTGCCGTGCCCATAGGAAGACTGGTTCCCTGGGGGTGAAATGCACAGCGCAGTGCCAGTTAGAGCAACACGTGGCTCCAAACCCGTTTTGTGAAGAAGAAAAAAAGCGCCACAGCCTAAACGTGAGACTAAAAGCCATTACTGCAGTCTAACCTCCATATCCACCGCTTCCCCCTCCTGCTGTGGAGTTGAGGAACAGCTCGACGTAGCGATGCTCTGAAAGACAAGACGGCAGCTTTGTCTAAAAGGGCCACCTTTATTTGATCTGCAATTCAGATCGGTGAAGTTTTTATTAAACACGTAGCTAACCCAAGTTGGCTCACCGTGCGGGTTTTACTTACGCATGTTGGCTTTGTCCTTAGACATTGCAGCCACTGCGTCTTCGTGTGTGGCAAACTCGACATCAGCCTCGCCCGTCACCCTCCCATCAGGACCGATCTCCATGTGCACGCGCACCGGGTTCAGGGGAGAGAAGAACTGCAGGTCGGACAAACAAGGGATGCTTCAAAACGGTTCCAAACTACGGAAAAGCATCCTTAGAAATGCAAAAAAAAAAAAAAAGCACGGCTCGCATATTAACAAGTTAACAGCAAATCAGAACAATTCATGTTTGCATAAAACCGATTAATGGGCATTGGCTTCAACATTTTTGGTCAAACGTTTCCTTTGGATACACACACCCATCCCCCTCTCCACTGGCGTGTGTATAAAACTCACATTGTATATGTCTGTCTCTGTGGCCCTGTAGGGTAGGCCTCTCATATGCACACAATGCCCTGTGGTGCTCTGAAAAGAGGATCCTCCATCCCCATAACGACCCTCTGAAACACAGATAACACAGTGAATAGAAATGCTAGTCAATGCTACAACAAGTGGTTCCTTGTTGCCAGTTCACATACCTCCTCCGTATCCTCCACGGCGCACGCGATCAAACGAGACCCCGCGGCCCATGCTGTTATAGCCACGCCCGGCGCCGGGCCGGTCGTAGGGGCCTGGCCTCTGCATGCCCATGACCTTCCGCTGGGGCTCATAGTGGGTGCGCACCTCCGCACGGCTGCTCTTAAAGATCTCTATGTACCTACAAGGGCCAAGGCACAGTGATGGAACCAGGGCATACAGATTGTAGGCAACAGAACATTGCTGCGTGCACAAATAACAGACCTCTAAAAGGGTCCACTGGGAGGGGGATTACAATATTACACCCTGGCAACTTGAGCACTGAATAACTGGCAATGACTCCGTTCAGTGACGTTTTTGTGGTTTGGAAAATGAAGAAAAGGAAGGGAAAAAAACCAAACAAACAAAAATATATTATTTATATATATATATATATAAATATGGAACCTTACATTTAAGAGTATCATTCAACCCTCATTCAACTTTTCTTATGGCCACTCATGCAAACAGTCGACACTGCCGTAGCCATGGGTTACGTTCGTTACTTCACATCACTGTAACTGTACGTTACGTTCTTGTCACCCTGTCATAACAGAGTACATAGAACATGGCAGGAAGAGACTTCAGGCCGTCATGTCTGACTCAGTATTACCTGTGTTTACCGGGTCCTCATGAGCTGAAGTCTTCATTGTGGTAAAAAATAATCCTGAGAGATCCCTAGCACATCAATCTTAGTGCTGAGCGACCACTTCTAGTCGCCAAAATTCGACTGGACTTTCATTGACTCAAATGGGCCATCATGTACTCGAGACTAAAGCCTAGTTGTGATCTATTAGGTTAGAACTATTCTCTTCCAAATCTTTAGGCATATAAACACGTTTTTAGCTAAAACAGGCATTCTGGAAACCAAGACAACCTAAACTGTTTAACAGTAATAACAGTAAAGAATGTCTCGTCTTCAACCGAAACCTCACGGTAGAACAATTTCGAATAATCGCTTCCTTTCACTCCGTCCTTTTCAATCAAGTCTCATTCAGTGGCTCACTCAGCACTAAAGATGAAGATAAACATGGTCACAGAATGACTTTGGGTGAACTGGGCTTCGTCTTCCGAAAGCTAATGTGATTATTACTACAAACAGTTTAAGAGAATGTGTTGCCATTTCTGCAGTGCATATATGTTGAGAGGTGTACACCATAAGAAAAGCAACTTATCCAGCCAACCAACCAACCATCCCCACCTGTGCCCTATTCTTTCCTTGTGTTTCTTTAGAGCCTTTTCAGCTATATCCTGTGAAGCAAACTGCACGAAGGCCTCCCCCGTACTCCTCCCCTGGAAGTCCACCGGCAATGTTATCCCATTTGGCACGATTTCCAACCCTTCAACCCAAGGACAGATAACCCCAGTGGGGGACATATTAAATCACAAGCCCATTAACATGAATTTATAGTTTGCTAAGGGATTTTTCATATTAGAAATGATGTTACATGTAAATACCAGATGGGGTGCAATGCACTATGAGTAGTAACTTAATTGTAACAATGAAAAAGGGTCACTGATAGAGAGTAGTCAGGTCTCTAAGAAATATATATATATTTAGAAATATATACGAGTATATTTCTCACTGTTGCTGTACATAAAGAAAATGTCCTTAAATAGACCATACAGGCAGCCATTTACTTATGAGATTATAATAAAGGAATAAAGAAATCAAAGATGATATTTAAAAAAATGGCAACAAAGTGACCCATGTTGGTCTTTCTATTTCAATGTATTACAGTTAAAATAAATCTAAATTTAAATAAAAACTTTCAGTCTCCAGAAACAGTGACATTTGTATTTCACCTTACTAAAGCTATGTATAATGAATAAAGTCAGTGAGTCACTGTTCAAGTTTCTGGCTGATGTGTGGAATAAAACCATAAGTTCTGATAAACATACCTGCAAAAAACTGGACAATCTCTTCCTTACTGCATCCAAAAGGCAGACCTCGAAGTCTAACCAGGCCATCTCCTGCAGTGTCTGGGCAGTTAGGGCCCGTGTGCTTCAAGACCCAGTCCATCTCAACACTGTTGGATTTGAATACTGAAACCATATAAGCGACAGTTAGCCTCTGGTCACTGTATACAGAAATTCTCTCCTGTGCCATAAACACACACGCATTTGTGCGACCCACCTTCCACATAGCGATGTCCCATAGTTTCCCGATCCTTCTTGACGGCAATTTTTAGATCTTCCTCAGTTTCAAACTCCACAAACGCCTCTCCACTTGGTCGCCCTTCCCTCGTGTATGTGAAATGTATGCTTGTGCCGTTGTTCGCAATTTTGCATTCTGTAATGAGAGCATGCCTGCATTCTCACTGCATTCAGTGAACAGCCTGCATTCAATGTTGAGTAGAAAGATGAATTTCATTCTTTGACTCTTACCTGAGAAGAACCTCTGCACTTCGTCTGCTGAACAGGACCAAGGCAAACCCCTCACGCGCACTACGAAACCCTCTCCGTCTGCCATGCTCAACGTAGATATACCTAACAATGGGGAAATGGGTTTCGTAAGCTTACTTTCCCGGTTAGAACAATTTAGCTAGACAAGCAGAGTTTTATTTGGATTTTATATTTTAAAAAGTTTTCAGAAACAGAAATCACGCAAACACAACTGACTTATGAAAACCTACATAGCCTAGTAACTCGGCCAGCCAATATCTAATGACTGACCATGTGCGGTTTCCCGAAATGGGAAACATAACAATGGAAGTTTTCAGGATGCGGCCAACTGATTAAGTCGATCAAGTTTGTAGCTTCCAGATAAATCGGATACCGAAACAGTATAACATTTGAAACATTTTCCAGCTATTTAAAGCGAGCTGTTGAGTCAGTTAACTAGCTATTTATGCTAACTACGGTAACATCGAACAGATAATGGACCTTTAGCTAACTACTAGAATGAATAGTATCATGCACAGCTAGCTATGGTTTCAACATAGCCGCATAAAATAATTAGTCTTAAAATAGAAATACCTCCACGACAGCTAACGAGCTAGCTAACTCAAGAGGTAGGCATTATCAAGTGAGAAAACCGCGCAGGACCCTTCAATAAGCTAACCTAGCTAAACAGCTAGATAGCTAACTGACCCACATACCTTCTGTCTGGTCAAACCAAAAACACAGCTATCCTCCTGTATTCTGGCAACGAAGGAACGTAAACGGGTAGATATTCCACTTCCACCAATCCGCTGCACAGGAATTTCTCGATAAACGTAGTAAACAATATCAATTATGCAACTAGCTGTAGCTACGCCGAAATCACACAATCGAGCTCGCAACTACCAAAGGCCGATTTGCCGAAGAGACGCGACAAAACGTTCTTTGTTGATTTTAGGTCACGCACCTAAAGAAATGGCTATACTGCCACCTACCGTTTTGGTGTAGAATTGTGTGTCCAGCAAAGACGTCCTCCTCCCTCTTTGCCAACTGCTGTGGTCAGATGCCTCTCCTCATTGGTTTTACGCGTCGCGTGAGCGATATGAGGGTTTCGTATTGCCAACTTTGTTAAAAAATGAGCTGCAAAGAATTTTTATCTTGCTTGTCACATGTAAAACATTACGAACACTTTTTGGCTTAAAAATTACGGCAGAGTGCATGGATTCAATTAGGACTGTTCATTTATGTTATTGGACATATCCACTGCTCAGTTTAGACTTTTGAAATATTATTCTACTTTCTCCAAAATACCAATGTATTTAAATAACCTACTTTGCAGAGCTGCAGTTTATGCAGTAATTTAGAAATCTGGCGACAAACTGGCCAATCATGTATTTCCATGGATTTCTGGCAACCCTGCACGGTATGTTGTACTGTTTAGCTGTTGCCCAAGCACGGCCTATCACATGACACGAGTCACGTAGCATGTCCTTCCTCCACTGTTATTAAATATCCAAGCACGCGGTGCTCGAAGTACTTCGTTCCAACTTTTAGTTTAGTGTAGTTGTTATTGTTGTGAAACTGTCTATAGATGTGTGTAACGCTGCGTCTTTAGGTCGTTTGTTAACATAGGGTAGCTCATTAGAAAGAAAGAAAGAAAATAAAGTGAAAAAACTGAAAGATTTTACAACACAGGCGCTTTACAGGCCTTTACTGCAGTACCAGACAAAAATCTATAATGTCGGCTAACCCGCAAAAGACTAAGAGTTGCCCTATTCCAACTCGTGTTATGCAGCTCAAGGACTGGTCTCAACTTCCTGACTGCTATAGTCAGACACCCGGTGGCACCTTGTTCTCCACAACGCCAGGAGGTAAGTTCTTTCCCCTTCTGAAAAATAGCTGTATTTGCAGGTTTGGTGAATAGGCAACGCTTGAAAGGCCACCTGGTGTACACTTACCCAATCAGAGGAACCGTAGCAAATCTGGACTATTTTGTGAAATGTTTCGACTTAACCGCATGGCTTATGCTGTGTCGCATACTGTTCTCCAGAATAAATTGCGAGGTTTGCATTTGGAAAAAACAAGCTCATCTCTTCTGGCTGTTGTTGATTTGTGGTGCGTTGGTCTATGGTTATGAATGGTTAGCTGGATGATAATTATTTCTGGTAGTCTACTGAACCCCCCCCCCCCCGTTTTTTAATGTAACATAACACACATTGGTCGGTCCTCAGTACAAAAAAGTTATTCTGTCTATACTGTATGAAAATGTCCCTTTCTTTTTGTTTAGACAGTAGTTTCACATCAAATGCGTCCTATGCAATATAAAGTTTAAGCTTTTAGACATATTCCCTCAGCTTCAATAGCGGTTAAACAGCTTGGTTAGTTGGGTAACAATTGGGAGTGATATGCTATCTGTTTACTGCCTGTTTGTCCCATACAGTAACGGCAGACAAGTGTTGTTAGGGTCTTACACTATCTAATCGGGCAAAAGCCATCGTTTGACCCTTTGCCTGTAAATGCTGAGCTCTCCAACTAACAATTATCTTCATTCTAACAGACTTTAGCAAATGACTGTAATGACACTGCAGGGAGGGATTTTACTTGGAGAGCGACCCTCACTCTGTCCACAGCTGTTGCATTTCTCGGATAACTGAGAACTCCCTGTCCTAGCCAAGAACACGTTTGATGCCAAAGTGGACCTCGGATGCCTCCCTGTGGAAATGTTTACCAACAACAATGCAGGAGCAGAGTGGGATTCGGAGTCCTGGGGATTTAATTGTTTAATTGAGTAGGTCTTGTGTTGCCTGGATATAACTCAGCCTTTCCCCCTTGGCCTCATGCTAATTATTCTGCATCTTTGCCAGTTTTATTTCTGACAAGATATAATTCCAAAATTGAGACTGAATAGTCTCACTAGGGAGTTTCCCTAGTTACCCTCCAGTCTGAATAGCTTTCACAGAGATGTCAACAGGCTCATGCTCACTTGCAATTATTTTGCATCAGCAATAGAAACCTGCCGTCTTTCTAACAAAGACGTGCTCAGTCACGCTGACGTCTGTGCATTCCTCGCTAAAGTGTGCTTCAGTTGTAACTGCTGTTCACCCAGCCCCCGTTACCCCTCCCTGCTCCCTCACCCCTTTTGTCCAGAACACATTGCACAAAACAGATGATGTTGCATAACATGTTTTTCTGCCTCTGATGAAGCCTATGGGTGCTATATGGGTCCATGATGGCACCACCTCTCCCTGCTTTAATGCTGCCTGCCTCCCGTTGCAGTTGTGCGGTTAGAGTTCTAGCAGTGCATTCTAGGCTGACCCCTTGAGGAGGGCTGAAATTTGTAATTCGGAAAACTTGAACATACGCTGTCTACTGTGTGCAGTTTGTTTATATGTTTTGAATGTGCTTTGAGCTCATCTAGGCTCCATGTGGTTTTGCCTGCCTCAAAATGGCTCTGTCCTCCACTACTGCACATGTGCTCAGATTTCCTAGAACTTAATCAGGAGTGCCAAGTCTGGGCTTGGCCTCCCCTCTTTCAGATGTGGGAGCCCAGCACTGCATACTGTCCAAGACAAACAGCTCGCTGTGGGATTCTTTAAGACCTTTAGGCTTCAATAACATTACCTGACTATGTTAAATAGATATGTAAAGATGTTAAATATCAAAACTCACATAAAATAAGAGACATTACTCTTGGGTGAAATAATAATCGTGATCTACAGACCTTTAGTGCTCTACTATTCCTAAAAAGGCCAAAAAAACCAAATTTCTGGAATTTGTGGCCTTTTTGATTTAAACACATGTACTGGTGTTTCGACAGGCACTCGCATCATTTATGACAGGAAGTTCTTGCTGGACTGTAGGAACTCTCCGATTGCTCGGACCCCACCCTGCTGCCTTCCGCAGATTCCTGGGGTAACTGTTCCTTCCCATCATCCTCTGGTTAAACTGCAAGAACTCAAAGAAGAGCTGGAGGTGAACAAGGATATGGCAGGTAAAGCAAATCTGGAATAACAAAACAATTTAAATGTTGATAAGCAGTCACCTGTCACCTGCATGCCTACTACTAATTGATTATGGGAGAATGTAAATTTAGAATGTGCAGTCAGTCAAAACCATGAGTCAGTTTTATTGTGTCAGCAAATATTGTGGTCCTCCCAGCGTCTGTCAGAGCATTGGTACTACAGGGTTTCTTTACACGGGCTGTATAAATCTAACATTACTGCATATTTGTCATCCCAGCTGAAGACAGCCAATTCGAGATGGACATTTAACCCTTTCATCTGCCTCCTGTGGAGATCACTCTTCTTCTGCTGCAGTGTTGCTATGTTACCCCCTAACTAGCACCACTAGTTTCCTATGCCGTTTTTTTTAAAATAAGGAAATAAACACCCAGAGGGTGCCTTTTCATTTGTTATAGGTATTTTGTCAGAAGTGAACTGAAAAGAAAGATTGTGGATGTCTGTTCTAAATGTGTTTGTTGTACATATGGTACTTTGTATTCTTTTTTAAGGAAAATTACATTTGATTGGCAAAATAGCGTGGGGCTTGGTAAATGTAATATCTCCTTTCAAAGATGTCCCTCATAAAGAGTTTGGCTAATGCAATATTGCATATTTGCCAGCTGAATTTATACGATGATCAGAAAATGTAAACATAATGTGTTACATTCATGCAGTGCACCAGAATGCTTTTATTGTAAACACAGGTCCACCACCGTGCACTGTTGTGGTTTTCTCTGGATTATTTGCCTGGATTTCAGCAGGATTTTATTGCTTTGATTAAACTGTGACACAAATACAGTTGGTTTTATGAATTTGATGGAAATTGTACAAAATTTGGGGAAAATAAACAAATATCTTTGTGCCATGTTTGGTGTCTTACAGAAAACCAGTTTCTGTGCTGAGGACACTGTAGTACAGTGATTCCCAATCCAGTCCTTGGGACCCACCAGACGGTTCCATGTTTTTGCTCTGCCCAGGTTCACTTTAGGTTAGAGCAAAAACATGGAAAAGGTGTGCCTTGAGGACTGGTTTGGGAAAAACTGCTGTAGTAGACACACTTAAGTCTTTTGAAATAAAGTACACAGTTGAAAAAAAATTATGAGAAAATCAAATAAAAGGCAGCAACGTCATACCAGAAACGTACATGTGCTTCATACCAATGTTTCCTGTTTCAAAAACAATTTCAGAGATCTAGCAAATTTACGAAGTGGATGAACAGTTAGTTGTCTAAGTTACAGCTTGGCTAGCACAACAGAAAGAACATTTTGTCACAAGAAGCCAAGATCAAAACAATTACTATATATCAAACAAGTGGATGCTGCAAAGGGGAGCAGGAACAGTGGTTGAAATCTGAAGCTGGCTGAGGGGATGGGTGCACACTTAAAGAGGTTAGTTGCTAAAAAAAGAACCCAACTGACCTAAAACCACAAAGCTCAGTTTAAACCCGTGTGACACAGTTTCAGCCAAAACCAGATGTCATTAGGTTCATAAATGTGTTGTGGTATTGCATGTGTAACCAAAGGCAATTTAAGTCCACTGTATGGTGCAAATAAAAAAATCTGCAGAAGAACTAATGAAATGTAAACTAAACAATGCAAAAAGGACTTAATACGACAGTGGTTCTGTTGATGGAAGGTCTAATTTTTCTGCTATTAGTATTTGCAAACCGTGGTGAATCCATTCTGGAGACAGTAAATAAAGAAGCCCTTTTGTTTTATTACTAAACTCCTTTGTGCCTTCATTATCGTTAACCTTCTGTACAAGACACTCCAACTGTACAATTAGTTTTTTTTTTCACACTTGTTCAACATCAACCTGAGATGTTAAAGAAATCTTCCATCGTGTTATGTACGTTTCAGATATTTTCATCTAACTATGACTGTGTGCTAAGCCACTAAGCACCATAAACAAATTATACTATTGAGAAGAGGATCCTAGGATATGAGAAAGTTTATAATCAAATTACTGGGTCTCATTTTATTTTGAAGCTCAAGTCATATATAAATAGAAAGCTTAGTAGGTGTGAACGAGATGGATCAGCTGGAATAAACATTTCTTCCAACTTCATGAAAAAGAGAAAAATCTCAATATATTCAGGCACCACCAAATGCATAAACACTAAGTTTCAATGTAAACTTCACTGACGATATATATATATAAAAAAAAGATTACAATCCTCTGTATTCTTTTATGAAATACAGTAGGGTTGATCTATCAGATTAACGTGGCAGCTGTCAGAAGGATGAACTGCCCGGGTCAGTTAAACAGCAGCTGCTGTTGTTACATAGCCAGCTAGTGACTCATCTTACACGTAAGTTTAGGTACAGCTAACCTTTTATTAATCTCTCACATATGAAATATTTGATTATCCTTATTTTATGTATAAAACACCTAGAACAAGAATGACCTGCATTATCCAACATGAATGTCCAATGTTACACACACACACACACACACACACACACACACACACACACAGGGCAACAAAATCTGATTTTTTTTTTTCTTCCCAAGCTAAGAGTACAGTACTTACAGTACTTTTTCAATGCTGAATTCAAATGTGTTTATAATTTTCCTTACACGGTTAAATTTGACATTATTTATAATTTAGGCTGTTATTACACTTAATATGTAAAAAATTCCTTCTAAAATGCAAAGTATGATATTTTCCTATATTTGGCTGCAGGAGCAATCCTCTTCAGTGTCCAGCAACAACATAGAGGATCTCACTTTCCTTTGTATGGATTTTCTGTATTATACATGATGTGAATATACGAGAAGAAAAAAATTAAACAAAAATCCCACTATCAGTGATAGAAAAAATTCTGAAAACATATCTGGTGTGCAAAAAAATACAAGAGACAAACAAAAACCCAAAACATCAACAAAAACCCCATTTTTTACAGGATGCACTATAAGCCAATATTGTACAGCCACTGAATTTCAGGAGAAAAACAAAGTCAGTGCTAAAACACAAATACCTACTAATCAGACTCGGTCGAAGCTCAACAATTGCAGATCTGTGGGCTTACACAGTTGCCATTATTCAAAAGCATTAGGCATACAGTAGACATCTTAAAAACCAAGTTTATTTCCACCAAATTTGTCCAAGACACTGGAGAAATGAGTTTCCAGTGAGTGAGGAAGAGTCCTCTTACAGTTACAGGTGTATGCTTTGAGGTATAATTTTAGCACTATTAAAGCCACTTCTTAAATTAACTGACAAGGCAGGAAGGGATCTCTCTTTAAAAGCAAAACACAAGAAGGACACAAAAAAAGGGACAAGAAATGGTCATCTAATGAGCTCGTGCCCTGCAGGACAAGCATCTTACAATCTTCGTTCATCCCTTTTCAGCTCACCCAAGACTTTGAACCATGCATCTTTGCAACACAGAGCACATGAGGAAAATAACTAGGTACAGAAACACACAAAAAGAAGGGGAAAAAAAAAGGTTTCTTGACAGCTCCAAGGCTAGGTGTGGGAAATACAGCCAAGATGTAAAATACAACCATACAATACATTAGATTCAAAAGGTACCAAAAAGTACAGTAAAAAAATAACACTTCCATCTCTGGAAATGTAAAAATGGAGAAAAAAAAAAGTATAAAATAAAAAGTGAAGTGATGTTTGCTTCCCCCAGTTCCTTATTTGTTGTCTGTACAAAATGGAGCAGAACTCCAGATTCTGCCAAGATCCAAAAGTAAAAGACTGAACGGCCATGTTCACTGGGACCAGTTCACTGGTTCCTGGTCAGCAGTCTTACAACCTTTGGAAGAGAAACAGTATGATCTTTTAGGTGCTTAAATGATCATTTGGCTCAAAAAGAATATGCATTTTTGCTCCGTCAACTGGGTCAGTCAAAATTATCTTTTGAACAGAAAGTCTCTTTTACTTGATCTCTGACATAACTGAGTCCCAAAAGGATGGTTTTTTTTGTTTTTTTAAACACACCACCAAGTGGACCAAATGATTTTAAATCAATCATCTCAATATGAGCAACAGGCCAAATTTACATACCAAAAAAAGAAAAAAAAAAGGTGAAAATTTCACTGCATACCTGCACTATACATGATCAGTATGGTTTGTAGCTACTCTGGTGGCCACCACGTCTTGGAGTTTTTCCATAGCTTGTGTTGCCCTGGTCTGGGTACAAGAACAGAAAGATTCTTCATTCTAGACTTCACATATAATACGTGTGCATATAAATACACATGTATAATAAAACGTGATCTGCACAGATCTCTTACTGTAGTCATAGCCACTGCCATAGCCATAATAGCCTGCTGAATAGTCGTAGTTTCCATAGGCACCGTATCCACCGTAGCCTTGCTGCCCACCGTAACCGTAACCTTGGTTACCGTAGCCTTGACTCCAGTAGTTATTGTGGCCTTGATTCCAGTTGTGACCCTGGCCTGAAAAGGTCAGGAGATATTAAGGCAAACCTGTTATGCTGCTCTCTTTATTAAAAAAAGGTCATGGGCATTGGAAAAAAAAAAATATATATTGATCAACTATTAGGTAAAATTAGAGTTGGTGGATAACAGAAGTAAAACCATCATATTTGTTTTTGACCCTAATTAAAATGCTGCCGTAATGTTGGCTGCTTTACTGGGAGAAAACAACTGGAGGTCAAGGTCAAGACCTCAAACAAAAATCCCTGATTAGGTTACATAGATGCTAGCTTTACTAGCAAAGAAAGAAGACCATCAACAACAAATTGACTTTTTTTTGCTCTTCCTGAACACTTACCACCACGGCCCCTGCTTCTGCCGCCATAGCGACCACCATACTGCTGCTGCTGGTACACCTCTTTAGGTTGGGCAATCTTGATCTCACACTGAATGAAAACACAAGGGGCAAGAGAAACATTCGCTTTCAAACACTGCAAACAACGAAATGCCATAACGGCACGAAAATAAGATTAAACAAACATTTCAATTCACCACAGAGCACCAAAATTCAATAATCTTAAGTCTGAAGTAATTTTGAACAGTGTGACCTGAAATTTATATGCAAATGACTACTTTGTGTAATGTTTTGGATTAAGTGGAGGCAAAGTAAATTTCCAAAACATTACGATAGACACCTCAGTCACTGCCCTAGTACACTTCTCATGATCAATGGCTAACCAGTTACATATTGTTAAAATGCAATTAGCACTACGGTGATAATGCTAGTCATTCAACTGCGGCAAGCAGCACATTAATATCTTCTGACAAATTCCAGAATTCAGTCATCACTGCCATTACCATTCTTGCTTCAATTTAAAAATAATTTAAATTTACAATAATCTCTGCTGTAAGAAACCAAGCAATACAAGCTCTGTAAGTCACAGCAATATTCTTTTAAAGCTTAATTTATAGTTTAAAAACGTCATTACACTAACATTTATGAAATATCTAGCAGACCAACATTTTTGAACAATTAAACATGGTTGTGAAGCATTGTATTAAATAAACTGTAGATTCTTCACTTCTCAAAGGATTTCTAATAGACACCACAAATATGTCCCCTTTATGTACATATGAAAAATTATTGGTATCGGATCGAAAAACGTAGCGATATTGCATCTATCTGTCCCTCCGAGAGAGTTGTAATAGGCATGTGTGTTTAAAATATTATTGCACAATATTTTAACTGTGGTATCTGAGCAACAGCCAAAAGAACTCAAAAGAATTAGAATTAATGTAGGAAATAAAGTGAAAATTCAAACTCACAAGGCCTTCTTTCCCATTTGAGTCCTTTGTTCCACTGACATTGTGATATTTCTTCTCGAGGACTTTTTTGACAGGTTCCTCCTCTTTGAAGGTGATGAAAACAAACCCTCTCCTTTTATTCGTCTTTGGATCCATTGGAAGCTCAATAGTCTCAATCTGCAACAATTACATCAACAAAATAAACATTACATGAAAACAAAATACCAAACAGCAAATTTACACAACAGCATGCTTGCTGCAAGAAAAAAAAAATACCTCTCCAAAGGCACCAAAGTACTCGCGGATCTTTTCTTCCGTTGTTTCTGGATTCAGACCACCAACAAATATTTTCTTCACCGGCTCCTTCTTCATTGCCATAGCTTTCTTTGGGTCAATCTGACGCCCATCAAGCCTGTGTTCCTTCTGCGCAAGTACCTACAGGAGAGACAGGAAACCTCTTAGCTTACTGACTGGCTTAGGAAGAAAATTAAAAGATGGAGTGCGCGACAGCCAATCAAAGCTTACTTTTTCTACGCTTGCTGCATCTTTGAACAGAATGAACCCAAATCCTCTTGATCTTCCAGTGTTTGGATCCATTTTAATGGTGCAGTCTGTCACCTCACCAAATTTAGAGAAGTAATCTTTCAGATCCTTTTTACTAGTATCCCAGCTGAGTCCACCAACAAACATTTTCCTAAACGAATAAAGCAACAGTATTTTAAAATAAGACAACAAAAAGGGTCACTGTGAAATACACTATTTTTTAAAAAGAGGAAGTTATATTTACACGTTGTCAATTAATTTATTTTAAACAAAAAAATTTTTAAACCCCCCCCCCCCAAAAAAAAAACCCAAAAAAACAAAAAAACAAAACCCCTGTGGATAACGTCCACGAGCGAGGGCCCGCTTCCTGCCCACGACGATTCACTACGAATGCCCATCCCCCTTCACGCGACACATGGCGCCAACAAAGACAGAAAGAACAAAGACTATAGACTTGGCTTGCACATTTCATATGGCTATAACGATTCATTTCCCATACCCAGCATCTTCTTCGCCTTTACTTGCTTCTATCTGTCCGCCTTCGGAAGCACCATTTTGAGTGTTGTCCTCATCTTCAGTCGTTTTGTCGACGCCGGCTTCTACCTCCTCGTCGGCCTGTGCCTCTTCGTTCTCCTCGTAGGTCTCAGCTCCATTGAAATCCTCCTCGCCTTCGTGGCCGTTTTCCGATGTTTCCATAAACTGCTGCTCGGCGTCTGACATGGTAGTTACTTAGTGCGATTATCTGAAAAACTGAAAGTTAAATATTACGAAACGGCGTGCGTTATGTAACAAAATGACTGCATGCCCCACCGTGTATACATTTCCCACCATTTTGATTAGCTTAGCAGAAGCTATATTGCTTAATTGTAAACATACTCTGAGAATGTAAGTGTTGCCACTGAGGCAACGTGTTTCGAAACAACAACTAAACAAAGGCGCACAACGACGCGTTATAGTGAAATTGGCCTTGCACGGCACAGAAACATTGTAACTTGCAATATGTCGCTGCTCAGTGTTCGGCCGCAGCTCCCATGCTACTCGCTTTCAGTTACGTAATTCTACGCCGTTTCTACAAGCACAGTGTGCCACGACTCATGCCAAATTTACCGTTAAAATATTTTATAGAATTTATAACGCACCATTAATCAGTTTCAGATAAGATACAATACCTTAAAAGCGTAATGTCTCCTGAAAAGTCCGTCTGTTAATTGAGTTCCCCTGTGTGGAGGCTTCCTTATTGCGCCGACCTGTGGTTGGTTTTATATTACTGGATGAAAGAACAGGGTTGTAGTAAGGAAACGTTTTATTCGATGTCTTTAGCTGCTCATCATGCTGACTGCCAATAAAAACGCACACCGACGTCAGAGGACACCGCCCCAAACGCGCTATTTCCGAACCGCCAAAGCAGGAAAGAAGTTCCTTGTTTTGTCAAAAATTTCTTTTCGTTACAGAAATAATACGATATTTAAAGTAAACACAAATTATATAAAATACGATTAAACTCAACTACTGAGACTATGAGGCTTTTTTATTTTGTTTAGAAAGACAAAACCAGAACATGCACGAGAAGATTAGATGTGTCCATATTTCTGTGGGACCAGACTACAGGACATCTATTAGGTGATGTGTTGCACGTTACATGGGTCTAATAAAGGGATGTTTGTAAAGAAAGTACACTAGAAGCACTCAAAAAGAGAGAAAATGCATTTATCTAATGAGAAAAATCGCATTTTATTTAGAGTGCAAAAATGCAATATACTACAACATATACTGTAGTTATAGAGATGTAGCTGTAGTAGAAATTTAGTTTAAAAAAGTGTAGGGCACAAGCTTTCCAGTGAAATGACAAGTTTCAGACAGGTTTGGCCTCACAGAATTAGCACAGCAAATGAATATCCTTGGTCTGAAATGTTACATTTCTTTAGAAACTGCATTACACTGCTACCTCTACATTCGTTCATTCTCTCTCTTTAAAGCAAGTAAATGAACACCACAAATTAATATCGGAAGTAAAGAAATGTCTCATTCTGTAATTTTAAAACCTTTTAGCAGATAAAAATAATTTGGATTATATAAAAACCTATTTTAGTTAGTTCATACTGATGTAAATACAAGATCATATCTGATCATGATTCATCCTGAACTTCAGTTCCATCACTTATGCTGGGTTTATTAGGGTTATTTTTCATCAGCCAGTCAGCCAGCCATATCTAGAAGGGAAAAAAATGTGCAATTGGGATATATATTCGAGAAGTAACAAGAAGAGACAAAATAAATGATCATCATCTTTAGAAAGGTAATACCTTTTTTAGGAGAAACATATGGTCACACTTACAAAGGGATCACCTGGTTTAGTCTTACACAGCTCAGTAAGGCCTTTGAGTAGTGTGGGATTAATATATTTGGTTAGGTAATCCTTGGCAGCCTCACCCATGGGAATGGGTTCGATCACAGCTGAAACACACACACACACACACATACATACATGTAAACTCAGTTAATATAATAATATAACATTTCCAGAACAAATAACATGTGATTATCTTCATATTATCACTTACAGGTGGGAAACATGAATTTTAGCTCCCTTTCAGCTGCTGAGAATGTTTCACTTCCATGAACAGCATTCCGCAAGTCAGAAGTCCCGAATCTAGCTCTTAGGCTTGGGATGATCAAAAACAACATTCATCATTTATTTGTTACAATTCTGTGCCTTTTAAGAGTATTGGCACAATCACAATTGTCATTTGTGCTTCAGTCTCTTTGAAGATAAACTGAGAAATATGATGAGGCAAAGGCACAGAATATCACTTTTTATGTATATGCTGTTGCTTTGGAATTACATAACTTTTGTGTTCACACCTTTCATATTGGCGCATGTAATCTGTTGTTGGTGCTGATAGATTTACATTTTGTTATTCAGTTACTGAATTTTTCAGTTATCTGAATGCTGACGGATGCAGGAGATTGTAAAGTGTCGCCTCACATCTCTAGTAATTGCTATGTTACTATAACCCACAGTTGCGTACCACAGCTAACCTCTCCATTGCTTAGCTCTAAATACAGTAGTGCTACACCACATTCACTTATGTGAAATCATACATGCTAAATTATTTATTTTAAATATCACCACCATATATTCCAGGACC
Organism: Sternarchorhynchus goeldii; assembly: GCA_028565775.1. Taxonomy (NCBI): domain Eukaryota; kingdom Metazoa; phylum Chordata; class Actinopteri; order Gymnotiformes; family Apteronotidae; genus Sternarchorhynchus; species Sternarchorhynchus goeldii. Next base: position 3,364,400 of record JAOXYF010000010.1, read on the forward strand.
TTTACTTGTTTTATAATCAATAATGTAATTATGTTAAGCATTTATCTTGAGCACATACATGTATACCAAAGTTGAATATTTTGGAAAGTAAGTAAAAATAAAATAAAAATCAAGCTATATAGTGCAGAAAGAAAATAGCATCGAAATAATTTGATCATAAAAAAAACACAAAACAATCATTTGGTTACCAGTCAGGATGTGTCTCTCTGGCCTTGGTACTATTGGCTGGTCCCATCAAGGCTTTCCAGGTAGCTATAGCCTGATCCCTGGCCAGTGCCAGAGCAGTGATTGGTCCAGAGCTCATGAAGGCAGTTAGACTTGGAAAAAAAAGTTTTCCATACTGCTCAGCATAGAAGTCACTACACTGCTCTGGACTCAGCTGAAGTGTTCGCTTCTGTTTAATGTGAGACAAACAATACCGAGGTCCTGTTTTATGCATATACTTTAAGGCATTTAAAAATCCTGGAATAAACATGTGTTTTAATGGAGAATCAGCAAAGATATTATAACTTATTCCATGATCAATGTCTATGTGCAGTGACATTTTTTTAAATCATGATGTAATAAGTATTTTGAGCTTGCAGTATGCCTGAAATGTTCATTGCTGACTTGTAATTACACACATCCTGTAAATATTTAAAATCATATATGGATTACCAATTGTGTACTTGTGCTTTAATGGAGAACAAGCGTGTCAAAATCTCACTGCCCATGCTCAACTTCCCAGAATATCTATTGCAGAGTAGAACACCTTAGAATACTTTGTCTCTACGCTGGAAAACGCATGGCAGGTTGAAATACTGGGAGATTGCTGGGTTTGTCAACTTGTTTTTGGCCCTCTTTGGGTTTACTTATCACCATTTAATTCAGTGTTCATACTGATTCAGTCCTGGGACTTGGACTTCGCCATGAATACAAAATTACAGAGTAAAATCTGCAACACTTAGCTTTTATTAGCGGCAACATTGGTTAATAAGAGTTAAACTAAGCACGATTCGTAGGCTGCAGTTATATAATTATGCAACTATGCAATTGGTTAGACAGCTACCTGTAAAATTGTAAATCCAGACTGTATGATCAGGTCCTCAATTTCCTCTGCTTTATCTGCAGCGTCGGGTTTAATCAAAGCCAAAGTTCTCTCCACAAAGATGTGTGGTTGAGGCATTTGTAGTTTCGGTAGCGTATAATCTTCCATTTCTTGGGCCCACTTCAAACAGAGCTGGAATAAAAAAAAAAAAAAGCTAACTACCGAGCTCCCTTAGCCTATTCGTTACCACAGCTAGGAATCGCCAACATTTGTCGTCAGTTCTCCACTTCGTTAGGCATATATAAATCTTACCTAATGTCCTGCCGACGTTTACTGCTCCTTCAATTTTACTAGCTAGCTAGCGGCCAAGCTATTTGTAATCCATGGAGGCGAAGGACTTTGTTGCTTTTGGTTGCCTAGTTACCAGACATGAAGTCTATGAAAAATCGCTTCAAATTCTCAGACGCCATTTGTTTAATCCTGTAAAACGTTATTTTACGTGGGCTCACGCCTAATATTTCTCATTCAACAGCCATTTCGACCCACTGCTTCCCGTTGGTGTCCGTTTGGTCTAAACTAACAAAAGAAAGTAAAACAGAACCACAGGTTTTTTATTTTTTATTCAATAGTTTTATTCATTAGAAAAACGGCCTTCTATCGAGTTCCAATAGTAACCTGCCACACTCTGATCAGGTTGTCAGTGTAGCCGGCAAAAAGAGTCTGTAAGAAGAATAAGGAGGAGTCAATGAGGGAAAATGGATCACAAAACCAATATTTTAAAAAACAACAACAAACAAACAAACACAAAAAACCCAAATAACCTCCCCAGATTCCACTTAAGCACCAACAAAGATCCCCTCATAATTGCAGGACTGTCACCACACAGTTTCAGAAAACACATGATAAAATAAATCACAGGGGGTTGTTGGCAATGCTTAAAAAAAAATAAGGATGCACACCAAGAAATCAGAGCTCACCTGTCCATCGGCAGACCACGCCAGGGCTGTGCACTGGGGCGGCTCAGCTTTACTGTTTGTACTGATGACCTCTTGTCTTAGCTCATCCACAATGATCTTTCCCTCAAGGTCCTGAGGAAATGGTACGTGACAGTCAGTCAGCCAGTTTCTTACTCTTACTAGAGCTGCTCCATTGGCAAACATGTTGGAATCAGGTAGAGATCTCAGAAACAGCCTCTTGTATCATCACAGAACTGCAGAAAGCATTTAAGTTTCATCCCCGAATCTCATTCTGACCAACAAAAAGCCATTAACCACAAAACAACTGGGCTTGGAAATTGTGCAAATAACACAGTTATTCTCACATTCAAAAATAGAATTTTGATTACTTAAACTAGTTAGGTTTAGAAAAGAAAAAAAGCACAAAAACAAACTGATTTTTCATGGCTAATTGGTGAAATAGAGCCATAAAACAAAACATTTTTTAATTTATTGTTTATAAGTAAATTACCATTAGCCCCAGAGACATTTCAAATAACTAGGTCTGTGTGCAGGACTTCTCTTAGTGGAAGCAAAAACAAACAAAAACAAAAAACAAACAAAAAACTTGCATACAAACAAACCATCATATTTTTAAAAAAAAAGAGCAAATCGAAGAGCTTAGCAAATCTAAACTTGGGAGAGCACACTGCCAATTTTCAAGCAAACACTGGTAGTCCTCAACCAATGGAAAATTCAAACATGCAGAAGTCCAGGCAAGAGTTTAGACACCATTTGTTTCATAGAAAATCAATTAATAAAAAGTTATCCTTTGACAGACAATATGCTGTCTTCCCAGTGGGTGGAGAGAAAACTCACCCAGATTTTGATGCTGGGGCCAGTGGCTGCACACAGCCAGTACCGGTTGGGGCTGAAGCAGAGTGCGTTGATGGTGTCGCCACCATCCAGCGTATACAGATGCTTGCCTTCGTTCAGATCCCACAGCATGGCCTGTCCATCCTAAGACACCAGGGAAATGCCATCAGTGATCCTGAGCTGCTACACACTTCAACCATTCCTCAAATAAGATTTAAACGAGTGTTCAGAAACAGCCTCTTTATCATCATTGTGATGCAGATGGCATGGAAGTTTCATCACCACGCTAGAATACAGCAATCTTACATGTCCCTCACCTGAAGACACTTATGATTTATTACAGATTTATTACACGACGGGCTGATTTTTAAGTCAGTGCATCACGTGAAACACAACCCACCCCCTTTCTTTCAATTTTGCATACATGCAAGACTTTTCTTTCTGTAAAAATAATTTACACATGGCCAGGAGGCTATACCTTTCCTCCAGAGGCACAGAGGGAACCATCGGGAGAAACGGTGACAGTGTTCAGGTAGCCAGTGTGGCCAATGTGATTAGTTTTCAGCTTGCAGTTAGCAAGATTCCACACCTGCAAGAAAACAGATTGAAAGAATACATTTACATACAGCCACATGTTTAACTGAAGGCCTTCAGTCCAAAGTCTCAACCCATCATAATTGCAGGACTTGTCACCAGCGCCAAAGGACTCAGAAATAGTGAGTTTTAATAATCACTGGGTAAAGTGCTTTGAAACTCCTCTTGCAGAGCACAAGCTGGATAGAACACAAACTAGGTTTAGGGCACAGCAGAGTCCTACCTTGACCATTTTGTCCCAGCCACAGGATACAATGATGGGGTTGCTGCTGTTTGGGGAGAAACGCACACAAGACACCCACTCTGTGTGGCTCTCGTCCTACAGGAACAAACATCAGATATCCACCATTAATTTCCATATATGCAGACAGAACTTCACCGATTTCATACAAGTCGATGTATTAAAACAATAAGAGACTGACCTGGATGGTGTATTTACAGACGCCCAGGGTGTTCCACAGCTTGATGGTCTTGTCCCTGGATCCAGAGACGATCTGACGGTTGTCTGCAGAGAAAGCCACGCTCAGGACATCTTTGGTATGACCAACAAAGCGGCGAGTTGTGGTGCCACTAAGAGGAAGTGGAGTAGAGAGACCACCGTTACACTGACAATTCCCAACCACATTTGAAGCTACACCAAAACAGATAAATCCAGTGCAATATTATGCAGCGTATGATGACAGATGGGCAAGATTCGTAACCACAGGCTACGTTTGTTGCATTATAATAAACGGGTTAGTTTTTTTTTAATTATTATTTTAAAACAAACGGGGTAAAAACGTCTCCCCACCTTATCTGACAATACACTCACGTGGTCAAGTCCCACAGACGCAGAGTACCATCCCAGGATCCTGACAGGGCGAACTGGCCATCAGAAGATATGACAACGTCACTTACGAAGTGAGAATGTCCTCTCAGAGCGCGCTGAGGGATGCCATAGTTGGTCTCATCACGAGTGAGCTTCCACATGATAATGGTTTTGTCTGCAAGAACATGGCAACTAAATTTGATCTCGCTAGTTCAAATAACGATACGGGCTCCCTCTAAAGTTACAAATATGACTGGCACTAAAATATGACAGCTTAACACTAAAAATGAATAACAAAGAAAGTTAGCTTTGCTAAATAGATCCACTCAGGCAAGAGGCTGGTCGCAGCGTCACGATTGCCAGCAGGAAAACGAAGCCTCAAGTGCATTTTTTTGTTACATGACACGAAACATAATCGTGGACCCAGCAATCCTTGTAAAGTCTGTTGAAACTTACCTCGGGAAGCAGACAGTATCATATCGGGAAATTGTGGTGTGGTAGCTATTTGAGTGACCCATCCACTGTGTCCCTTCAAGGTACCCCTAACAGTCATCTGTTCTGTCATTTTGGCAAAGATATGAATCCCCTTTCAAGGTGGATGGAAACAGATTTTATCGGAGGGAAAAATCCTCCATAAACCTCTCACACTATGGCAAGAGGAAAAGGACGCATCACTCCGGAAGCAGAAACTTTGAGCGTGTTCTTCTTCTTTGAGTTTAATAGGTGGTTGCATGCATAGCGTGTACTGCCACCTACTGTACTGCAATTGCAAAATGGTCTAATAAGTAAATATTAGAGTCTAATGCATGATCATGATTTCATACTCAAACAATTTCCTAATTTGCAGCAACCATTAAAATAAGATTTGTAGATCAGAAACCCATTCCTTCAGTGTATCTTAATGTTCTTAACCTTCCTCCAATATAATGACAGCAATCAGTATCATGTCATTATTAGTAATATTAAAATTAGACGAAATTATCTAAATAAAACGAATTCTGCCACCCTCCAATGTGTTGTATTTTTTTATTTGTTGCTTAAAAATAGTTCACTTACAGTTTTTATCCCAACACTTAGAAAACGAAATCTGTACTCACTTTCCCTTTCCTTCTTGACTTGGGAAAATCCATTTGTCAGGGTGAAAATATTGCAAATCCGAGTACAGTATTGATTATCCTAAGTATAAAATCCGCGTCGACATCCATTCTCAATAAAACAACTAGCTGTTTTTAATTAGTTTTGAATGTAACGTCTAAATGTTGCATTTGTGCAGACTGGCATAATGGATTTTCCCAAGATGAAGTGTGCAAGGGCAAGATTTTGAAATTGGGACTGAGCCATGATCGTGTGATTAAGGTTTAGAACGTTCCAGATCAGTGCTTGGTGGCCATTTTGGAAGAGACCTGCGGAACAAAGAAAGCTTTCGTCCGTCAGACATTTTATTTAGGCTAAGTTTTGTCGTTTGTATTGTAGTCACAAGCGAACGTAAACCAAGGTGAGGGACGTGTATTCATGTATGCAATTTTATTCATGTTTAATCTCGTAAAAGTTAGTAAGGGAGCCAGTTAGGGTAGCTATTTGTGTTGTGTATTGCTGCTGACGCAGTTTTGTAACCTAGCTAACCTAGTTTCGTTAGCATGATGGCTAACGTTACTTTATATAAAGATGAACGTAATCGTGCAGTTGTATTATCGGTTCCTTCGTTCCTAAACTGTTTAAGTGAAATGATATAATTCGCGGCAATGGTCGCTTTGTGGATTTTAAACATTTGTTTCCTACGGTAGCACCTCGGAATTTAGCTAGGTTTGCGTAAAATGGCTCACCCTGTCATCAATATGGGAGTTTAGATTCTTACGCGCAGCTGCTCTAGCTGGTTCTCTAGTTTAACTAGATAGGTGGTTACCTCTACGTGGACAGCTGTTAAATGTTCAGGGAATATAACCGGCTGGCTAGCACAGTCGCAAAGTAGTATCAAGGTCGGTTGATCACAACGAGTTTATGCAGCAACTTGTATGCGTCATTTTTCATGAATGTTTGACAGATGAAGCAGCGAAAGAGTGAAAATCGCTGTTCGGCTGATGGAGATTTCGGTTGGAAGGAGGGAACTGGCAGCCGAAAGCGTCAAAGGCGAGAGTCGCACAGCAGCGAAAGAGAAAACAAATATCGCAAATATCGGCATCACCACAAAAGCACCGATGGGTAAATCTAGCCTCTGACTAAGCAGATCCATTATATGACTTGATCACGCTAATTGTTTGATTCTGCAGAGTAAAAAAAAAATCCCGAGACTCTTAAATTGTTTTTTAAAAAGTGCTACAAACTGCATAACTTCATATCAATGAGTTAAGTACTAGAAAGATAGCAAACTGGTTGATATTATGTTGGTAGTAGTGAAAATAATTTAATTATTAGACCTGATTTTCTGGTTTTTCTTGGAACATATGTCAGGTGGTCAGAAAGTCTGTTTGTTGTCAAACAATCCGTAGGGATATTTTGGACTATAAGGTAATGGTGCTTTCATGCTTTGATGTCTAACTTGAGATTTATCAAATTACATTCCATACATTTGTCATTTTATTTTTGAAACTGCTTTGACTGGACATGTACGTGCATTGGTTTACTTAATGGCAGACTCTGCTCTGTTAATCAGGCATTACCTGGAGACCCGGAGCCTGAATGAAAGGCTGGAGTTGAAGGTCAAAGTAGTGGACATGGGGCTTGACCAGGAGAACCGTGTGAGTGTGTCAAAGGAGCATGAGAAGAACCGTGTGTGCCAGAGGGACCATGACCGGGACTGGCACCACTACAGCAAATCATCTGGGTACAGTGGGCACAGCAGTCGCAATGGGCGGAGCCGGCGCAGCAGTCGCCGTGGGCGGAGACATAGCCGGAGCCACTCCCACCATCGCCGCTCCCACTCGGTATGGGCGCTGTCCGTCTCCCTCCAGCATAGTACCTCTCAGTTTTTTCCTCCCCTTTCTAATCCAGTTCCCCTATCAGTATTGTATTTAAGAATGTCTGAAAATATTTTGGTATCTTGACTTACTGTCAGGTGTTTTGATGAAGTACAATGTTATTCCAGTTAACTGGAATATTGTATGAACCTCACTCAAGGGAAAGCAAAGACAAAAACAATGAAATTGAGCTGTTTTGGTTTATTGTGTATTGTCATTAATGTCTACTTAAATATTTTGAGAAAGTATCCTGTCTGAAAATGTGTTGCCATTGTTTTTCTTCTGTAACACACACTATGTGGTGGGCCCCCCTGTGCGTATCTCTGTCGCGGGCTGAATTTGCGTTGGCTGCTCCCTGTGGCCGGGCCTGGCTGCTGCGCTATCTGAATGGGCCGAATCGCTCCCCCCGTTCTTCCCTCGCTGAATGAATGAATGGCGCGTTCTGGTCCCCCCCTGATTCTCATGGGTTTATGATGATGATGATGATGATGGTGGTCCGAAACCTCCAGAGGAGCCATCGCAGGAAAAGATCCAGAAGTGTTGAGGATGATGAGGAGGGGCACCTGATCTATCACAGTGGAGACATGCTGAGGGCGAGATGTATAGAATATATACTTTTTTTTTGTATACCTTCTGTATCTCTTGATTTCTGTTTTATTTTGACTCAATGAATATGAAATGTCACGTATAATGTCTTAGGTTAATTTTTTGGGGACATGGTTATGGCATCACAGAAAAACGGACAAAAAGTAAAACAATAGAATAGTAATTATATTTTATGTATTTTATACTATCTTAGTCTAGCATTGTCATGCTTTGCATTCTTGTATGTCATTTTTTTCCTCTTTGATCATTTTATTATGCACAGCTAAATCTTAGATGATTCAGCTATGTATCATATACTGGGAACTGTGCTGGATGTGTCGTGCTTCTAACTGCCTCTCTCTGCACCCTAGATGAGATTGTGTGTACGCTAGGAGAGGGCGCTTTTGGCAAAGTGGTTGAATGCATTGATCACTCAAAGTAAGTTAGTATTCCAGCTCACAGTTCTACTTTTACCTGCAAATCACTGAAATTTAAGATGACAAAAATTGTGTGTTTTTCCAGCATTGCACTTTTCTCATACTGCATAATTACTACCCATTTTGTAACTAATCTACGTTGTTTCTTTTGCAGCCGTGGTACTCGTGTTGCGCTGAAGATTATTAAAAATATTGAGCGTTATCGAGAGGCAGCCATGTCTGAGGTTGAGGTTCTGGAGCAGATGAACTCTCTTGACTGTGATAGAAGATAGTAAGCAACCTTGAATCTCACTGCTGGAATATAGCTGACAAAGTGGACATATTTTCTCTGCTTCTGGTTGTTTATGGGTTCTTGCTGTACTGGTATCCGTAGCAGTTCTTGGGTGCAAGTACAAAACAAACATAAAAGGTGGTTGGTAAAGATTTGGATGTGTACTGATTGTTGTTCTCTTCTGCTTTTAGTGCTTGTATTCGTATGCTCGACTGGTTCGATCACCATGGCCATGTGTGTATTGTGTTTGAGCTGCTTGGGTTGAGCACATTTGACTTCCTCAAAGAGAACAACTTCCAGCCATTTCCTTTAGACCATATAAGGCATATGTCCTATCAGATCATCAGAGCAGTCAAATGTAAGTGGTTTATTTAGTTAGACTTGTATGGATTATGTTCCATCTCCATGGGCAGTATCTCATTAGGTTTAATTAAAAAAAATAAAAATAACCAAAAACATTTTTTTTCTTTGCAGTCTTGCACAAGAACAAGTTGACCCATACAGACCTGAAGCCAGAGAACATACTTTTCATCAGTTCAGAGTATGACCTTGAGTACAATGCAAAAATGGTAAATACAAGCCAAAAAACTGTCCAAAGTAATACACTTAATCAGGCTTGCTTGTCCTTCAGATGCTTGTTACAAATCTTTGTGTGTGTGGGGGTTTAAAATTTTAGTTTTCTTTCCCTCACAGAAGCGTGATGAGAGGACTGTGAGGAGCCCAGATGTGAAGGTGGTTGATTTTGGGAATGCTACCTATGAACATGAGCACCACACCACTGTGGTGTCCACGCGCCATTACCGGGCCCCTGAAGTCATTTTGGGTAAGTAGTGTTGGAACATGTGCCTTGCCACCGGCACACAACTTCATTTTGTCTGTCGGTTTGTCATTCGTAGTATTGGTACATTAGAAATGGTAAATATTGAATCTGTTTACAGAGCTAGGCTGGGACCATTCATGTGATGTCTGGAGTCTGGGGTGCATTCTGATTGAATATTACCTTGGAACAACCCTTTTCCAGGTGAGTGGGCAAGTACTTGGAGTTTGCCAAACCAAAAATTTAAAATCGACCAAGTTTGACTTAAGATGATTTTTAGTAAATGTTGTCTGAGTTTATTGGATTTTTGTAAACTGGGATGAATAAATAAATGTGCTTGTTTCAGACACATGATAGTAAAGAGCACCTAGCCATGATGGAGAGGGTTCTAGGACCCTTACCCACTCAGATGCTTCAGAAAACAAGGCAAGTACATATTCACACGGTCTTTGCCACTGTTCATCCTCTACATGACCATTCAGTTGATGCTGGTAGGGGTGTCTTGTATGAAATGAGTTACAGTTGTCCTGTTGTACTGTAGGAAGCGGAGATACGTTCATCGTGACAGACTAGACTGGGATGTGCAGTCCTCATCAGGAAGATACGTTAAGAAACACTGCAGACCTCTTCGAGTGAGTGCCATCTTCAGATACCATCAAGATGCACTCCCCTTTTCCTTTTTTTGTCCTTAGATGTTGTGCCTGACCTCGGTACTGATTTATTTATCTATACTGTGTACAGGTATATTTTCTTTCAAGTAAAATGTTATGCTTTAGCTTGTTTACATTGCCGTCTTGCAGCCTAGTGCCTTTTCCAAGTGCGTTTTGGCAGTGTAGAATTTGAAGGTTAGGACTGCCACCAGAACCTTAATGGTACTGGTAGTGTCTTCATTGCCCAGCTTTACTGTGATGCAAACCAGTAACCCACATTGTACCAGCATGTAGGATTACTTGACTGAATCACATTGTTAATGACTTTTTTTGTTTTTTTTCTTTTCTTTTCTCAAACAGCACTACATGAATTCAAAAAGCCTAGAACACGAGCAGCTGTTTGACCTTATTGAGAAGATGCTGCAGTATGACAGGACTAAGCGCATCACTCTGGATGAAGCCATCAGACACCCTTTCTTTGACTGCTTCAGGAAAGGAAAAAACTAACATGGACTAGAAGGGGATCTGAATTGTTACTCTCCAGGAGAGGCTGCATTCAAATGACTGCATCAGTCCAGGATAATACTGCTTCTCATTTTGTGTACTCTGTAATTTATTTGTGACTTGTGCTTTATTTTATATGATGCAGCTCACATTCATAACTTTAAATGGGTAAGGCTGTGGGGTTGTGGCTTTGAGTTTTTTTTCACGTTTATTGAATATAATTCTTGCTAATATGGAGACATGCCTTTCCACATTCGTGTATTAGTACTTGAACATGGTTGTAGAGCTGTATTTAAGTACAGTTAATGATTTTGTTTTCTCTTCCAATAAAATCATGCTATAGTCATTTTCTTGCCTCGTTTCATTTTTGGTGCGGGGGAAGATCGAGACCACGTAGGTTACTTACTACAGTGGCAACATTTAAACACTTGGTGGCAGCAGAGTATGGCTTTAACAGGTTGTCCACCAAATCTCGATTCCAAATTTGGTCCACCTGAAAAGCTTTAAAACAAATACCGTCTCATTATTAAAATAGGTTACTTTCTTTGTGGTCAGCATATACTAATGGTTGCTTTTAGACATTTTTTTATTATCAGGATGGGTTGAACGTATACCGCTCTATGCTTTTAATTCATTTGATTAATTTTTGCGACGCATCAATACCATTAAACGTTTAAGCGTTGAGTGGTTAGTCAATTAGTCCAAGAACATGGGCTTCAAAATACAGAACCGTAAAACATGTATGCAGTTAAAGCAAACCAAAAAGAGTATTTCTTCCAATGTACTTTTTTTTACCGGTAAGTTTCGCTTCTTTTTAACGATTTAAGCTCTACTGTCCGAAGTATTAACCGGTGAAACGGTTGATGTGTGCCTACTGATGACCGAATTATTCCAGTTTTTAAATCTGTAAAACAGCCTTCTTAAAAATACATATGTTAGGCAAATTCTGCCCACCAACTACTTTAGAAAATCCACAATCGCTAGAGTGTTGTGTAAACATGTTACACAGAGAAAACAACTATGAAACTTTTGCATTTTGCGCTCACTCAGATTATTCACAGCTGGCTCTAGATGCGCACGCTGCGCGCTCTGCGCACATTCGTGGGTTTATTCCACCCCCTGGTTTCACGGTTGATAGCTAAGAGACGCCACTTGCAGCGTCATTAGTTACAGAGTTGAGACTTATCTTCAGCACGGCGTTGCTCTGTCTGACAATCTCATCTGTCAAGACTTTATCAAGACAACAGTGACCTAACGGATTTCAACAGTGTCTTTGAGCATGGATCCAATTTCAGATAGCAATGCAGAGAGCAAGGCATCTCTAAAACCTAGTACCCCAAAATCTGTCTATTTGCGCTGTTTGCTCTCTTTTCCGACCGTTGTTTGTTTCGTTTTGTCGTTGAGTTCAATAGCACTGTGCATTTTGATGAATTTCAAAACCCAAGAAATGGAGAGTAGGCTACTTGTATTGGAGAGGACGCGCGCCTTGTGTCACCCGCCGGAGTCCCGTCTCTCCAGGGAAGATGGTTCAGTGTCAGAAGCACTTCGGAATTCAGTTGAGACACTCGTGCAAGAAGTGAGTGCATTTCGTAATTCGGAGTGGTTTATTTAAACTTAATAAAATGTAATATGTTAGCGCGTAGTCAGTTATACTGTGGCAGTTGTGCTAAGCATGAGAGTGGGAACTTAAACGGTCAGTTTAATCATAATGGATTTTACTAGTCATTTTCGGGAGTGGAGATAACTATTTATTTATTAATTTGTTTACTTCCATATTTCTTTATTTTGCAACCAAATGGCAAATGCGATAAATAAACCGATTTGTTTTAATCGGTGTTTTAGATTTTACTTCATGATAATGTCATTGAACCTTTAATAGCCTGTAAAATTAATTGTTTACTTCCTACGTTTTACTAATTGCATTTTTACTGCCAAAACGTTTCTTAGCAAATCTTTGATACATAAATCTAAACAGTACGGAATGACAAGTGTAGAACGCATTATATTTAAAAGGCTATTGCAACGAACAAAATTGTCTTTATTCTATAATAAATTCTAATAAATTAAATGAATAAATGTGTTTCATTAATTTCTGTCAGAAATCTCTGAGCTATAATTTCTTTGATGCGATGACCCACACAACAATTCTCAACCTTCCCACATGTTTGTGGGTCTGTAGAAATATATAATACTTTCTATGACTACTGCTTTAATATTGCTTTGATTTTTCTTTTAAATTCCATATTATTAAGACATCACATTAATAACAGAATGATAGGAAATGGATGATATAAAAACGCAGAGTGGATTCCAGCTTTGCTTATTCTTTTTGATAGAATTTAGCTTTAGCTTAGGCTCAGTACTGGTTCTCATGGTCTTCTTTTGACTCTTCTCTATCAGAGACTGAGTGAGCTCATGCCAAAACAACGAATGGCAAGAGATGTGCCTCAAGACTGCAACTGTCCCCCAGGTAGGCCCATCCCTGTCTCCCTCCTGCTGGGAGTGGCCTCAGCTCCCACCCCTGGCCTACCTACTGCACGCAGGACTGCGGCTTTGAACTCCTAGCTGAAGAGTAGCAGGGGCTACTATTGAAGTGTTACTATGGAAATGTGTTACTATGGAAATATGGATCTGTAAAGTAACTTGTAAGTTAGGACTGGAAAGGTGTATGATCTGATTCTGATCCATTAACATCAACGAAGCATATAGCAACTGCACTCAGATCAGAACACTGAGGATTATGCAGGTATTGTGTGTGTGTGGGGTTTTTTTTTTTGCCTGTTTGGAAAACAAGAATTTTGTATAAAAAATACAAAAAATACCAGTTCTCATGGCAGGCAGAACGTTGTTTAATGCCTATAAATGTGAAGCACAATGGAGCAGCCAGTACAGTTAGACAACAGTGTGAGCAGAGTTTAGTGCAAATGTTTTGTCTCTGTCTACAAAGGCCTTTATGGCCAATGTGAGCATTAAGAGTAGGAATAAAACAACTTTAACTGAACTGTTCAATTATAACATTGATGACTGAATGGTGAGGAGAGTGAATCGTTTTAACTGTTCTCACATGAATAGTGACATTCTAACATTAATTACTAAATAATAGTTTTCTCTCTCTCTCTCTGACACTCTCCCTCTCTAATCCTGAAGTGCATCTCTTATGATCACTTTTCTCCTTTGAGAAAAGTGTTATGATAGAAAGGGATCAAGAGACAGAAAGCTCAAGATTAAAGGATGAGAGAGAGTGCATTAGTTTATGTTTATAGATGCTGAATTTGTATGTGTGTGTGTGTGTGTTGAGGGGCCTTTGCGAGTGTGTATTTCTGTTTGTTTGTGTGGGTAGCGTCTCAGAAGGGCCGACAGGGTCTCTGAACTGTAAGATGAGCCTCTTTTCATTTTAGGACCAATGGCTGCCACTTGAAACCGGAATCAAATAGTGAGCCACTGGCCGACGGGATGAGAGAGAGAGAGAGAGAGAGAGAGAGAGAGAGAGAGAGAGAGAGAGAGAGAGAGAGAGAGAGAGAGAGAGA
>JAOXYF010000010.1:3378484-3401245 GCA_028565775.1 Sternarchorhynchus goeldii
AGAGAGAGAGAGAGAGAGAGAGAGAGAGAGAGAGAGAGAGAGAGAGAGAGCGTGCGTGCGTGCGTGCGTGCGTGTATGAGAGTGAGGGAGGGAGGGAGGAAGGAGGGAGAAAGAGACGGAGGTATTTCTGTATCTACAACAGATGCTGGCTCACTGCCCAGCTATTGGCCAGACACTGATGTACTGGACCCCAGCATGAACCGTCAGCGATGAGAATAGTGAGAAAAATGTTGTAAGATTTGATGCTTAGCTGCTGCTGCTGTGATGTACAACATACAACAAGATATTTTTTTAGATTAAAATACCTTCATTCAAGTATGTCCAAAACGTCCAAGCTTTTAAATTGAACTGTGTATATATATTTTTTGTATTTTATATTTTGTCTTTAAAGAAATTGCTTGTGGTTTTGGCCTCAGGCCATAGTATATAACTGCTCTTCTTAAATGTAACCGAAAGTTACCCTGTGCGATGTTTTTCATTTTTCCTGTAATTGACAATCATGTTCAGTCAGTTAAATGTTCTTTTTTAAGTGCTTCATGCAAATCTCCAACAAGGGCCGATACATCCAACCTCTGAACTATGCCTGCAGTAAATATATTACTTGTCTGTTTAGTTGCTTGACTGCTAGATGGATAGAGAGCTGCTCTTGTTGTCTTCGACCATGTGGTATTCCTGAATCTCATTCATTAGCAGTGTTCTTTTTGCTGTAATTGTGAAATTGCTAATTGTCCACATAGCTGTTCATTCCTGAATGCCGGTTGTTCTTGGTCATTTTAAAGAAACAACTGGCACTTGAATACATCTCGTTGTCAGCTACCCATCGTCTTCCTGTTGCCTTCAGGAAGAGGTTTGGTCTCACCTGCCTGATTTACATTCATGATGCATCATTTCTGTGCTGTAAAAAACATGTAAATGTACCGTTTGCTGGCAAAAATGGCAGCGATGGTTGCATGTCCCACAGATTCTCACTAGGTAAATAAATCCATTACCAAATGGTTGTAATCTAGTGTTGAAGGACATTAAAGAAGCATTATGTCCTGAAGTATGGTCAACTGCGGGATAACTGCGGGATAATTTGGGCTTGTGTAGCTACAGAGAAGCATGCTGGGATGCAGGTGGTCTCTGTCCTGTCACCTCTTCATTCTTCTTCCTTTGGCTTAAAGGAACTCTGTTTTATATAAGAAAGACTTTCATGAGTTGTCATTTGAGGTGGCTGCTTTTACACGGCGAACGATTCCTTCTGTTCCCTTTGTTTGCTTCGTTTGTCCCTCTACTTTCAGAAAGAACCTCTAAGTGAAAGAGTGGCACATCGTCTTTCATTTCCTTTTTCCACGTTGCTGCTCAGTATCTCATTTGTCAGGTTGCTTGTTTATTTCAGTCACCGGCACAGACACGAACGTTTTGATGTAGTGTTTGGCCCCTTGAAAAGGCTGGATGTGACCAGGGAGAAACACCAGCCAGACCCATCACTCTGAAGTCACATCGCCTTTCATCACTCTTTTCACTATGTGAAGTGCCAAGGAGCTTTCAGGAAGCACTCAGAGTGAGGTGTGGTGTGCGGATCCCATTTTCTCATGGAATTTTGTGACTTTGAAAAAGTCACAAACACTTTTACAGATCAGTGTTTCACTATAATGAGTAAATGCTTCATGATTTTACTGTGTGCCCTACATCAGTGTCTTCAAGGATACTTACATAAGAGAAACTCTAAATATATCAACTCTGTCTTGTCTCCTTAAATGTAAAGCTCATAAGACCAACACCTCAGCAGCTGATTGCAATGCAATTTAACTGCAATTTAAAGATCTTAATCTTAAATGACTTTTTAAAGGCAGTGAGTAATCGGAGAGTTTTGGGGTGTGGCAGATGGATCTGATGAACATAGCAATGTATATACTTTCATCTCTCCAAAAGGTCTGGCTTAAAATATCCTGCTAGGGCTTGGTAGCATGTGTTGTGTGTAAAATTTCCCACTAGGAAGTTGTGCAAGAAGATATGATCCTCAGGCCATGGTAATTGAGCTAAGAGTTCAATGATCCTCAGGCCATGGGAATTGAGCTAAGAGTTCAATGATGAAATAGGAATGACCTTTTTTAGCTCTCATACGTAACGCACAGTTGTTCTGTTTTCAACCTTCATTAGATCCTTACATGTATAAGGGAGCTGTGATGGGTATGGAGGCCTGCTAGTACGGGTGGTAGATCTCTTGGTTGGTTTCCCAGTCTCTTTCATGTCCTTTTTTTCTAAGCCTGGGCAGGGTTAGAGTTTAAAGTTTGTTGACTTGCTCTGTGGATGGCATGTGTGTGTTCACACACACACACACACACACACACACAAGGTCGTCACCGAGGCTGCTTGTGTCCACCTCCTCTTGCCTTCTCCACTTGTCTCTCATCAGACATCTTATTAAAGTTAGCTTTGTAAAACCACACTGTCCCACTGCAGGACTGGCCATGTGCATTCTTTCCTTCAGTAAATAAACGGCCCAGGGCAAGCTGGTGGAGAGCTGGACTGGTGTGCATTTAAAGAGATATGTTTGAACTATAGAAGCAGTGGTTCTTAAAAAAACATGTTTAAATATACTGTATATGGCAGACAATAGCTTAGCTAATGGAAATATTAAGTTGCCTGTGTCATCTATATATGTAAAGTTATATTTCTTCATGACATCCGGGTGGTTTGATATATTGAATGTATTGTAGGTCATTAAATTCCAGTAGGTCTTTGTTAAGGTGGTTTAAATAATGCCAGGTCCCTTTAGATGGCATGGAACTGATTATATTTTGTTAAAATTCATTATTGTGAGTTGCAAATTACATGGAAAATTACCATAAAAATTTATGAGGGAAAGCAAAAAAAAAAGGTTAACACTTTATGGATGTGTGCAATCATGGCTTTGAATAGCTTACCACCTTCACACAAGCTCTCCACAGAGTCTGGTAGTGCTCTTTACAAGTTATTCTGAGAATAATCTACATATAAGTATAAACTTCACTGGTGATTGGATTCACTACAAAGCATGGCTAACTGTTATTTGTAGCTTGTACTTTATGTAAATCCTGCTGCTTTGGTTATGCAACTTGCCTGCAATAAGCAATTTTGCAGAAACTGTATCAATGGCAATGTAAACAGCTCTTCCAAATTATACACAGCAGTTTCCTGACAGATGCTCCAAGTTATGCTCTAATAGCATGGGAAAATGTGAGCAACTGTGTGCATTTATAAAATCCAGTGAAAAATCCAGTGAAATCAGAATGAGAATCGGAATTCTCAATTGAGCACATTAAGGATGTGAAAATTAACTTATGAGCTGAAGCAAGGAAATCGGATGCAGAATGCAGGAGAACCTGCAGGGTTTCATTTAAGTCTCCTTTTTTTATTTTGCGTTCTCAGCGGTGATCAACGTAGGTGTACCTGCTATGTTTTGGCAGTTCTGCAGTGTGCGTTGCAGATAACAAGGCATGTATGTCATGGTTAACACCAGAGATTTGTTCTTGCACATGTGCTGAAGTTATCAGGCCTGAGAGCTCTCCTTGCTATTTTTCTATATTACCTCCATCCAGTTCTGTAAAACCCAGTTTCTGGATTGGCTCCTCTGTGGATTCAAGACATCCAACTGTCTGCCTCTATGTCTGCGTTTATTTCTAGAGGGCGTCGAGCTGTCTAGAATTTCTCAAAAGGCGGCTCAGTGTGATATTCAGGTGAAGAAACATGTGATTTGCTAATTGCACTGGTACAGAGGTTTTGAAAGGGCTAAGAGATGTAATTGTTAAAATGCAGTCAATGGGAAGTCAGAACACCTTTGGCTGGAGGCTGAACTCAATCCTCTCTTAACTGTGATATCTGGCGGTAGTTAAGTCTCATGCTGATTGGGCCCCTGACCAGTGGTTCAATACTTTATTTAAAAAAAAGATTTATTTAATTATCTGATAAAATGACTTAATTGAGTACTGTTTATGCAGCTGACAGTTCAAAGCCCTCTGAAACCAAAACAGTAAGGAGTGAAAACAGCTCTGATGTATGAAAGATTTTCATTGGCAATTATTTCATACTTCTTTCTGCTTTTGTGTTGAAGTATTAAAGTGAATGTCAAGCACACAGACTCATCTCATGACCATGTCGTTTTCATTTTTTAATGTTTACGTTTACATGTCGCTGTTTTGTGGAGGCTGCTTACTGCTTTCTGTTCCGTGATCTTTGGGTGGCGTCCAGATCTTAAGAGCTTCTTTGGTTGATTTGGACCTCATACTTGGATGTGTATCTGGATGTGCACATTTATTATTGATTAGAACCTGCAGATGTCTGATTATTGGATATAGCACAACTGAAATTAGAATCGTTATTTTATTTAATGAAGAATACAGCTGACATTTATTAAAACTCCAATATTTAATGTTTACCTTAGTGTATAAGATAGTAGTATGGTTACCTGAATAATTGTGCTCAAGTTCTAGAGGTATACTTTTGTGTGTATATTTAAATTACTTAAATTATAATTAAGACGTGTAACATAGTTTATATTCTCCTTTTGTAATCAAAATTAGGATTATACTTATATTGTACTTCACTGTTTTAGTGTTTCACAGTAATTGTAATTACTTATCCATAGTAATTACAAATAATATTCCTTTTGAAGCAGTTTTGAAGAGTATGTGTAGCAGAAGATCTTTGCTCTGGATATTTCTTCCACTTCCATTTCACTGATGCTAAACTGATCTTGGCACTCACTGATCATTAAAATTCCAGGAAGCCTGTATCATATTCTGTAATCCACAGAATTAAAACGTTTTAGGTTTATAAACATTTTTTTTAACATGTGGCAACACAAAAGAGCAAGCTCAGTCTACATGCTGTAAGTCCCTTCGCTAGTTCTTGCTGCAGAGCTCTTGCTGCCTTCATCCACGTGTTGCTGGAATAACCCCATATCTCTCTGCTGGCTGTCATGGCTACTTGGATGTCCTTTCTCATCTCCTGGCTTCGGCTCTCCGTGCTCCTTACGGACCAGACGTCCATCGGCACGCGGTTGCTGCTCCGGAGCGAGCCCTATCAAATGACCTCATTACTGCTGGTTTTTTTCTAGCGGACTTGGCTAACTGCTAACTGTCCATCAACAGTCAGCTCAGCAGGCCCCTCCCCCCACAGCTGGTCCACACTGTGCCTTGTCGGCCAGCTAAGCACCAGCTGACTTTGAAACAGCCAAAGGCGAAAAAATATTTTAGACACTGGGTTTTGGATCTTGAATGACATTTAGTTGATCTTTCAATTTGTGCTGTAACCCATTACCTGGGTCTTCTCTTCTGTTTGTTTCATTTTACAGTGGTGCGTTCTGTGGTAGTAAAAGCCCTGCTTGTAATTCAGCTGTACTGGAAAATGGAATAATGGAAGAATCATAAGGATTCACATCAAAATTGTTACTTATAAGTACCACATGCATATAGAACTTTATAGAACATTGGCAAAAATATTTTCTCATAACATCCATAAACCTATTCCAGGAATCTGATTTGAGACTGCTCTCTTCATCTCTAAATCATTTGCCTACATATCTAATTGATTTGACTTACCACAGAAAGCACCACGAAAACATCATTAGCACTGCTTTCAGCTTGGGTTCAGCACCCCTGGCTTTCATTACAAACGTGCAGTTTTCATAAGGGGGTATCCGAGTGGTTTCCATGTGTGGTGCTCTCATGCTCCTCATGCTAATGGACTCTGCTATACATTACGGTACTCCATGTTATCCGTATGTTACCAGGGTATGCAGAGATCATTTGGCCTCTCTGGGGCTTTTTGGCCTGGTAGATTAGCATTAATGTGCATCATTATTAATGTGGCCTCTTATTGCAGATTTGCAGGACTTTGCATGAATAAAGCATAAACACTTTGCTCAATAATACTAAATGTTGAGACATGGGTATTACCTTACGTGGTAAGAAAAGTGGCCATAGCTTTTCTTACTGTTGTGTTTGTACAACTGTTATGAATTCATCCCTCTCCCATACGGTCTTGTTGGATTGTGGTTGGTATTTTGGCAATGCAACATGCAAGTATGCTGCAAATACAGGTGATGACATCTAGTTCCTTGACTGATCCAGTCAAGCGGATCATATCCGCTGCAATACCAAACCTGTCCTCGCCAAGGTCATTATAGCCTCATGATTCAACTCTCATTGTTGTGGGTTCTATAAAATTGCCCGTCTGAATTAGGAGAAGTTTTATTCAGCACCCCAGTAACTTGATACTCAGCCCTACTGTTAGACTGTCAGTGTTTTTTTCCAGTTTCTTTTCGGAGCGAGCTTGGGCAGAGCCTGCTGGCTTGTGCTTACATGGGACTTTAGGAGTGTCAAACTCATCTGCTATGGAGCGTCGTTAGGGACGGAGACGGGATTTGTCACCTTTCCAGATGAAAGATGTGCCAGTCATGAGATGGATTATGCCACTACAGATCACAAAAGCTCCAAAGTTCATGACTCAAGACAGGTGCTTGTCTCAGCTCTGGAGAATGTTTATCTGTGGTCATTTTTACTTGATGTTGACAAAGGTCAGGGAGAACATGGGAGGAACTGATTCCTTGTTTACACAGTATGTAGGAAACTGCGCTTCATGGTTATAATTCTAATGGAGTGTGTGTGGCTTCTGTAAGGGTCAAAGTCTCAAATTTCTCACTGAGGTCACTGAGCTGTAGACACACAACTAGCTGTCATGTCTTAACGCCTGTATCACCTGGACCGAGGTGGACTTTCTTATATACGTCACTTGTTATTTTTCCTCAAGTGAACGTTTAGCTATAGAAACATTTTCTGTGAAATGTCTTTGTGGGTGTGTGCAAATAGTTAAACTCCTCTCCGCTCTATCGAGACATTATACCAGATCCAGACACCTTGTAACACTTACGAAGGTGGCATTTGTTATGATGAAGTTGTGGCTTGTTTAATTAAAGTCACTTTATTTAATTAAAGAGCACTTGAAGTACTCATTTTCCATGTTAATAATTTTGTTTTTGGGGTCTGCTAGAATATATTTGAATGCTTATGTTTTCTAAAACATATGATTTTTTTTTCATACTATACAGCTCTATTAACCCTTGGCTTGAAAAAAACCCTTGCCCGATGAGCCCAGGTCAGCTCACCCACTCTGTTCTAACCAAGTTTGCCAGTAGGCGAATGAGTATTCTATTTTGTAACAAGGAAAAGGGCTAGAATTCTAATGAGGAATTAAAAAAAGTGTTTTCTGTGGGAGAGAGTGACTCCCTCTGATGTGTATTTTGGGCTTTATATCTTTGTACACTGTTTACACGCACAAAAAATTGTGTAACAAACTAAAGAAAGAAAAAAGTGGAAAGTATTATAGGTCCCTTTAAAAATGCATTCATGGGATTCAGAGGATTATTAGACTAAGGTTCAGCATATTCCTTCTGTACTTCTCACAGTTGGCATGTAACAATGTTCTTTGAATTCAAGAGGATTTAATATATTTTATGTTTGGCACATGCTGGGCTTCCTGCTGTTAAGCAGTTAGCCAGACTAATCACATACAGCAAAAAATATTGTGGCACTTTGACTATAGTAGCTAATGTGAAGTCATATTATCATATTACCAATATATTAAAATAGTCCTCTGGTATATACACTGGAATAGATTTCTGAAGTTTTGCGTGTACTTACCACGGAATATTATTATACAGAATGTTGGGTTTTGAGCTGTTTATCCAAAAAACTGTTTTATTATCTTTCATTAAAATGTACTTTTAATGTACAGTACTTTAATGTATACTCTTATTGGAGACCCTCCACTGTAAACTCTTTGGGGTCCAGGATTATGCTTAATCCCTGTTTGAAAAACTTGCTGGCATCCATAAAGTAAAATCCTGAAAGTGGTCAAGGTCACACTTATACTGATGTAGTGTTTCCATCGTAGAGGTCACCCAGGCACCGGGATGAGGCTTCCTGCCTTCCTGTGCGTGACAGACATGTGTGCTGCATCCAGAAAAACAGAACTTCATGACTGAGAGGGTTTTATAGGGTGGTGTAGCATAGGTGTGGAGGTTATGTTGTGGTGAGAGGGAGAGGCATACTTGGGTTTTACTCATGCAAACACGCACGCACGCACGCACGCACACACACACACACACACACACTCTAAATGGATATACAGGGCTGCTGATAAATGCCAGTCGGTGTAGTTAAGAATGTTTGGAATGTGTGAAGCTGAATAGCTGTTCTAGAACAGCTAGAAGAACAAAACCACCAAAATCACACACACAAAAAGGGTGAAACTCCATGCTCTGTGCTGACAACTGTTTCCTTATTCACCAGCATCTAATATCCTAATTATAACTGTATAATACAGTTCTGGCCAAACCCTTTTTGCTGAATGTGTATTGTAATATGCATGCCAAATGTTGTATCATTAGACCCTGGTTCTACAGTGTAAGTTAAACATCATGGCCTCTTAAAAAGAGTATTGAATATTAGTAAGGAATAAGTATATAACTGAATATTCATTTTTATCTGCAAGACAACAGTATGATTGTTGTTATGATAAATAATTGTTACTATTAATAGCATGTTAACAGTCTATACACTGTGGAAGAATGAAACCTTTGACCCCAAAACATATGTGGCAGCATGAGAAATGATTTAGGTGTTTTTGGAACTGGCTTGAATGGCTGAATGGTAAGTGAACTTTCCGGAAGTTGGACAGATCTTGTTTATTGTCATGACTTGTCTTGTCTTGTATTCCAGACAGGCACATAGCCTGGCCAGCATTCCAACTGTCCCTGTGCCTCTAAATGTGAAAATATATACAGCACTGAAGGGCTTGTGGCACGGAACAGCTGTGTGTTATTGTCTAACTGGCTCTCATGCCATCCCTTGGTTGCAACCTCTATGTCACTCTCCTTTACTCACACTGAGGCCAAGGACATCCGACTCTATTGGGTGGAGAGTGGAGGGTGGAGAAGAGGCATGGGATGGGGTGCTATGGGGCAGCTGTCCAGATCTAACTGAGGCCATAGCTTGGCTCCAGCCCAGAGTCTTTTTTTAAAATCACACCAGCTCTTATCCCTTCGACAGCTGATTGTTTCAATTAAACCAAGCGCTTAGCTCGTTACTTTATGCTAGGATGTGAAGAAAGTCTCTCTAAACCAGCTTGCAGTTCTCTTTCTATCTTAGTGTCAGTCTTCATTTGTTTTTATGCTGTAGTCTAGTCTGCACTCTCCAAACTGCTTTCTCCTCCTGTGGCCAAATTGCCCTGTAAACCACAAGATCTTAATCGTGCACTGTGTGTGGCCACTCTTTATCTCTCTCTATCTCTCTCTCTATCTCTCTCTATCTCTCTGTCTTTCTCTGTCTCTCTTCATCTCTGTCTTTCTCTATCTCTCTATCTTTTTCTATAACTCTCTATCTTTCTCTCTCTCTCTCTGTTCTTCCTTGTCCTGCTTCTTCTTCATCTTCTTCTTCTCTCTCTGCATGCTTGTGATTGTATATTTGGAGAGAATGGGGCAGGGAAATCGTAATGATGTTGAAACTGTCCTGTGGTTTTATGTGCTTAATTTGGTCCTAGCATGTTTGACAAAGAACGTCACTGAACATAACAACTTCAACAGGCAAAGCTGTAATATATAATCAGTGATGTAAACTATTAATCAGTCAATCCGCTGGTTTACACTTTACACACAAGATATTTATTACCATGTAAGGTTCTCTAAAAACGTAAAATTTCTGCTCTGAATCAGGAGCCATGTTGTTTGGACTCTTCTTTACTAAGATCTGTGGAAGTATGGCCTGTGCTTTGAGTATATAGATTAGGATTTCAGAGAGCTATTGAATTACCAAAACATGTTGTCACTGTCACTATGAATTCAGCACTCAGACACTCCAAATAAACCGTATTTCCGTGACCAGACCCCACTGAAACTTTTCTGGAAAACTTCAGCCATTTCAGCCATTTCTGCCTCCCCCCTCACTTTAGACTTTACAGGTCTTGAACATTCCTGTATTGCTAAAGTTCTTCAATCAGTGAATCTATTTTTCTATCGCCTGTGGGGACATGCTAGTGATCAGGGAGGTTAACGAAGTTCGTCTGATATAGATTGATATAGTCTGATATAGATTGTTCTGGTGCTCAGGTGGCTTTCCAGTGTGTCGTCTGTCACCAGCTGTATAGCGTTATAACTTATGCTGTCCACTTGTGCTGTAAAATAGTTGTACATGTGACTGAGCCGAAGGGAAAGATCGCCTGATCTTTGTCAGTACTATTTGTACATCGTCTTGTACTTACCTTGACCTGCTGGTGCTGAATGTTGTGGAAGAGACTCTTGAAACTGATGACAGTACAGCTTCTACAGGATTAGTGTGGGAAATGACTACCCCACTGTATCTTTGAAGCTGAAGTTTGAGGAAACACTGCTGAAATCTGAAGGTTTTTCCTTATGGGTGTATGAAAACTAGCATACCAGATGCAGCATCTCCTGACTGGAGATTAAACCAACCACGTTCTGCAGCTGCTCATCAGTACTGGGCAGTGCTGAGGGTTATTTTGGCCAAAGCTTCTACAAAAGACTGTTTCAGTTCATGTATATTTTTGGAATATGTTGCCTGAGTGGCCTTCAGATCAGGGACGACATTGTAGTAGGACTGAGGTCAGAACTCAGACGTGGCCATTCCATTCTAAAAGCAGAGTTTTGACTCTTTGAGCCTTTCTATTGTTAATTTACTATGGTTTCGGTTTACTCTGGTGAATTCATTGGTCACAATAACTATGAACCATCCAGGCCCCAAGGCAGAAAAGTGGTCCTACGCCATTATATTCTGTCCACCATACTTCACAGTTGGGATGAGGTTTTGTGGCTGGTATGCAGTATTGAATTTTTTTCCAAACATAGCACTAAATGTTACATTTATTTCATCTCCCCACAGAACATTGTTCTCATAGATTTGTGGAGTATTTCACCCTAGTTTTGTTTTCAGACCAAAGTACTTTCATCCATACTCTGCCGTATTGTTCTTTCAATTATAATTTGTTTTAAACGGTGGACTTTGTTAATACTGACATTTTCAAGTGTATATGGTAAAATTATATGGTCAGGCCATCTTGCACTAAATCCTAAAATTTGTGAATTCAAATTGTGTGCGTGTGTGTGTGTGTGTGTGAGTGTGTGTGTGTATGTTTGTGCGTGTGTGTGTGTGTGTGTGTTTAATGTATATGCCAAGACAGGTTAAATCCCTCTTTGGAGTGGCTACACATGATGCTCAATTCCCTAAAGGTTCAATTAATTTTCACTTGAGTGATCTCATTTAAAAGTGTGTGTACAACAATATAAGATATACAAAGATATGTGCTAAATAACACTTTATTATGTTTTAGGACCTATTCATACAGAAAACAAATAATTGCAAAAGATTAACTAACTTTTTAAATCTGAAGGTTTAACTAACTTTTTCTCACAACTGTATGCATGTATGTGTTTGTGCATGTGTGTGCATGCATGTGTCTGTGTGTATGCTTTTGTTTGATTGGCAATGTGAACCTAAGGAAACAATTCCTTGGGTAAAGTTGTGCCAGACAGGACGTACCAGCTCGTAAAACCCTGAACTCTGAACCCTGTAGTGACACACATGCACTGTGCACATGCACTCACACACACACACATACACATGCAAACAACGCACACACACACACGCACGCACATACACACACATGCACACACTTTTCTTGCACCCTCTCAGCAGACAAGATTTTTGCCCCAAATGTAGGAAGCTGAAGGCTTGTTAAAGTAAGAGGATAATGATGTGGTAGGTTAGCCCCCTGCTGGAGGCAGGAGGGACAAACTGTATTCGAGAGGTCTAATTTTAGAGCAGACACTTTATCAGCAGGACACATCCTCATCACATTGTGTAGTGCTGGGGAGGAATGCTTGCAAAACTGTATTCTGAATTTTACAGTATAATGCTGCACTGGGTTTACTAGTGCAGAGGACAACAGTGGATAGAATCCATCTACATTGATAAAAACAGCTTACAGCAATATACTGTACTTTTCAAAGGACATAAATAAACTCAGATCACAATTTTGTTAGTTGAAAGCTGAAAGTCTTCTGTGAAGTTAAAAGGCCCTGAAAGACACAAGTATATTACTGCAACATGTGGCTCTATGACTTGATCTTACGAACATTTTTTGCAGTAACTGGACCCTCATGGGGTTAAGATAAGCACTTTTATATGACCTAACATCTAACCCCACACAGGCTTGAAGTGCCTATAGAGCCACACACGGTAGTTGCTCCAGCATGTAGGTAGTTCGGTTTGAGCACTGTGGATGTTAATGCCTTAAGCCATCCCCCCATCTGTCTTTGGTATCATCTTCCATCTCATCTTGGTGTAGGTCAAGTACCTACTGGCTTTCACCTGGTTGCGGTCGATCCCATGACAGAATAAACACACACGGGGATGTTTACTTTCACTTCAATGCTGCACCCATCACTTTGCATTAACATTGCCGGCCCTCCTTTGTTCAAACGTCCTGGACCTACTGCTGTTCTGGCAGAGCCTGACTAGCACAGTGATGTTAAATGTGTGCTCACACACAGCTTATGGTCGACCTGATTGCGTGTCTTACATATGGTTATGGTTTCAGCCGTATGAACTGTGCATTACAGCATTGATAAGAGAGACCCTAATGAAAAGACAGAGTATTTGCTTAAGATTTTACAGATTGGACTGCTCATGGACCATTAACCTGAGTGTGCCTGTGTGATTGGCTGGTGGCGTGTGCGTGTGGTAGGCAGGCTGTAGATGGTTATCGCTCACCTAGAACAGCCATTAGTTCCAGCAGCGAGAGGAGATCCAGTGATCCCAGCAGCCTCTGGGCTGTCTGGGAAGGAAACTATGGGAGCCTGTTTAGACCACATTTACCAGAATACCAAGCCTCTTTTCTCATTAAATCAATTTTATCATTATATGACAATTTGTTTAATCTGTATTGAAACTGACCCGTGTTCACATTTCCTGTGTGGGTGTGTTTTCATATCAATAAGTTCAATGAGCACATTTCCAGTAGCGTTTTTCTCTCAAATCTTTTATAAATGATAAAACTCTTTTATTAGCCTGCAAATGTTATAGTGGCTTAATGTCTTAGGGCGTAACCATGACTGTGTTCAGATAACCCTTACTTATCAGCTCAAATCAAGTTGAGCTGATTTTCTAAGGTACAGCATGGCAAAAACACTACATGCATTATATGTTCTCCTGTTTGCTGTGTTGCAGTATTGCTACTGAACTCCTTTGAGTTTGAAGTCCAAAGTTAAAATAAAATATTTTTATTTAAATGTATGTACTACTCTTTACAACACATTGTCACATAGCAGCTTCTCAAATGTCAGGGTTCTGAGCCTTCCAATCCAGTGGCAACAGCAGAAAGGAAGTTAAGGTGGAATTAAGTCAGAACCCTTACGAGGACCACGAGGGAAGCCATCTCCCTCAGGGTTAATCCAATAGAGTTGTGATGTATGTAGCCAGTTTAGCATAAGTGTCAGCTTCTCCAGTGTGTCTCGGATAGGAAACTGTATCTGCATCCATTAGATGGAGTAGGTGAGTGAGTATGATAACATTGGTTTGTTGACTAGCAGCATCAGGGACATTTTCTGGCATCACCTCACATTCTTCATCTCCAATGAGCAACTCTGGTCCATTGTTGGCTTCGTCTCTGCAGTAACAGGCAGATAAACCAGAAGTATGTAGTTTGGTCTGTAGAGATGAATACCAGTTAAGCAGAGCGTAAACTGCAGACATGTGCCAGTCATCAGCACTGTGGCAACTCTATCTGTAGAATAACTGTAAGGGAGGGCCAGAGTTCTTTTTGAAACTAGTCTTCAAAACCCAGAGAAAGAACATGAAGTGGCTGGATGACAGGAGAAGGCTGTTTCCCTGGCTGTCATCTTACTTTTTCAAGGAACTAAGAGAAACCCTGCATTTGTAGAACGTCTTTGGCATGGCGATTTAGAGCATTCAATGAGTTTTCTCAGATACTGTGAAGCCAGACCATTTAGAGTTATAAATCGATAATGGTATTTTAAAGTTGACTGGGAGCCAGTGCACAGCTGAAAGGACTAATACAAAATAAGACTAATGTGGTCAAACTAGCCCCTTTAAGGATGCTGGCTGTTGTGCTCTGTATAAATTCTGTACAAAATTGATTTGTGTACTTTTAAGAGTGCTACTAGAAGACCATTACAATAAGTCCAGTCTTGACAAAATAAAACTGTGGTTCAATTTCTCTGCATCTGATCAGGAAAGTATGGAAAAGAGCAAGAAGCCTTGGCCTGCCAGTGCTGTGGTGCACGGCCTGTTCAGATTCATTCGTGCAAAGCCATGGTAAATCTCCAGTGGACTGATGTTTGTGTCGCTCTTGTGTGTTTGGATTGGAGAAAGTTTAGTGTGGTTGGTGTGTGAGAAAAGCCCAATCAGGAACCCCTTGACAAACTCAGCATGACTCACAGGTGAGTAGCACTGTGTACGCAGCCTGACCTCACCAGCTGCTGTGACATAAACACTCTCACTCTGTCCAGAAATGAGAGGAAATGCCCGTACTGTCTCTGAAGAGCTTTACAGCCTTTATTTACTACTTCATATAGTTTCATGTAAATCCAATTCATGGCCCTTGAACACTTTGCAAGGGCTGGAGTTGTAAAACGGATATGTCTCAGGTGATTTGCATCCATAGCTTTTGTTCTTATACTTACTGTAAAAGAGTGTGTGAAGGTATAGTTCCGCTTTGATTTGTTGGGATTCAGTCCTCATTTATCTATTTTGTTCCTTTCAAAATAAAACTGGGACCCTCTGCCCATGTTTAAAACACATTTGTCTGAGTTTTAATGTTATACTTAAGGTATTTGCAGATTTCCTGGATGTCCTGTGTAGACCTTGCCCTGTGACCCCTCACACCTGCCTCAGTTGTGCCTAGCTCCACCCATGAAAGGGTGATTGACTACCTGATGCACCAAAAATGAACCTCATGACCATTCATCTGAGCTTTTCCCTGGTGCTAACCTGCTAACCCACGTCTACAGCCATACCACTGACAGGCCAAGGGATGGTAAGATGCTCCAGTCATAGAGGTCGTCGTCTGATTTATCTTTGGAAAGTGGATATTCTTATGTGTGGAGACACCTGTCATTCCTTAAGCTTGTTCCTCTTTTTTGTCCATTTTTCTGGGTGTGTGTGTGGGGGTGGGGGTGGTGGTGTTATGGTGGAAAGTGCAGCACTATCAGCTAGTGAGGGCACATGGACACTATTCATCAACAACCTCCTTTAGCATATGACCTCACAGCTGGACCAGAGGCCACTGTGTGTGTATATATGTGTGTGTGTATGTTTATGTGTGTGTGTGTATGTGTGTGTGTGTGTGAGAGAGAAACTAAATTAAAAGACAAAGAACTTATTTGAATATGACCACTATATAAGTGTTTTTTTTAATATAAGTAAAACAATTATATTAGGCATTGCTCAAGGTTTCCTCTACACATCTTTTGTCTGTACAGGCACTCAACAAAGGAGGGAGGTTTAGTCAAACTGAGAATTCTCCATATTCAGGTGACACACGTATGTGACGTATTTATTTGAATATTTATTTCATTCTTTTACATATCAATTCCTAGCATTCAAAATCAAACTATTCTTTGCTCACATATGACATTTGACAACAAAGAATTTCCTTTCACCAGAACAAA
Source organism: Sternarchorhynchus goeldii (assembly GCA_028565775.1). NCBI lineage: Eukaryota > Metazoa > Chordata > Actinopteri > Gymnotiformes > Apteronotidae > Sternarchorhynchus > Sternarchorhynchus goeldii. The sequence continues at coordinate 3,394,212 of JAOXYF010000010.1, forward strand.
TATAGGAAAAATAATACTTGACATTTTTCAAGTTACAGTGTTGGTCAACTAACGGAACTGTCTGACTGAGGCCTGACTGGGTCTTGAATTTGCGTCTGTCTGTGGTCTCCAGTGTCCTGCATGGCCCCGTTCCGTCTCCAGGGCGCTTCGGGAATACCCCAAACAGGGGTAATTCATCAGCACTTGGCTAAATGATGTGACTGGTTCTTATTAGCACTGTTTTGAAATGTGTGTTACCGAGGGGGCCCTGCTGCACCATTCCAGATGTTCCTGTGTGAGATGCTGGGGTGCTAACTGTGAAGGGAGTCTAACAGAACTGACCAGCTTCACTAAAAAAAGAAACCCCCACAGAACAAAACGTATTTGTTATAGAAACTTGGGAATTCTTATACGTCAGCCCTGAGTGATACATGAAAGAAAATGTTTTTATGCTGAAAAATGACATCCTTAGTTTGACCATTGTTGAGAATTAGAACAAGTATTTGCATTAGTTTATACTGAATTATAAAGAAGAAAGAAGGAATCAGACAAAGGAGGAGAAAAGCAAGTTACTGATGACAGTGAATATAAACTGGAGTTTTCACTATGACTACTGACTTAAAGATGTGAAATTTTATTATGAGTCAACTCATATAAAAATATGCTAGAAGCACAAATAGCCATCACAGACTTTATTTCCCACCTCTAACAGTATTCATTCTTACATAATTCAGTGAAATAACTCTGGTCATATATTCTTATCCTGTCTGAAAAGGCAGGAAACATCAGAGGTGATAAGTACCACACAACGATAATTTCTGACATAGCTACTGCAGTCAGTTATACTTAATCCAAAGTTACTGAACCGCAAAGCAGAGATACAGAGCAGGGCATGATGGATAAGCCAGCAGTGAAAGAAGGCATATATCAGCAAAACTCCAATAGTAAAGGTGGATTTGTGAAAATGGAATATTTACATTCCCTCACCCCTTTGTGTGAAATAGCGTCTGTGCATACAGAATCATTATCGCTAACAACAGACTTAATTTTGATCATATTGCAATATTTTACTGTGGACCTGTCGAAACTGTCTTTCAGTTAATCTGCTCTTGTAGCAGTTATCACCCTGGTCAAGTACATGAAAAAAATTGTTCAAACAACAGTTCCTTTAAGGCCAAATGGATTCCCACTGATTTATGGGAAATTCGAGGACCATTCCATGCTGCTATATCTCTGTTATTTCACATCCTCGGAATAATTTAGCATGTGGTAGGGCTTGTGGACAGGTGTGAATAATTAAGTTCTGTGAGTGGTGTGTGTTTGTGAGAATGTGTGTATGCTTTCGACAGCAGGGGGGTGTTGGGTCGACGGGGTTACACTCAGCATGGCTCAGATGCGACCCCGTGTTCAGATCGGCAGACCCTGTGGATCGCTCAGGGATTGCTCAGTGGCAGGGGCAGCTCACTGCTTCTCCCGTAGCCTCATTTACTGAGCTGCTGATCCCGTAAGTAAATCCCAGTGAGTGTTGGAGCGTCGCTGATCAGAAAACACGTCCTATCCAGCAATCCAGCTGTCCCATTATTGCTGAAGTGTTTTGTAATGCTTATAATTTAAAAAGGTGATTATGGATGTGCGATTATTTGGGGAAATGGTGCATTTCCTACATGGTAAGATTGTTCAATGGATGTTTTCCAGTACAAGATGAAGGGGCTTGCTGACAACAGTATCTGATGAAGACCTGGTTTTCACTGGGTGTTCGCTCAGATATTTCGCGCAGATATTTTTCACGTTAGTGATCTTAATTTGTCTTACTGCAGATATGATTTAGGATAAAATGTTTTATATGACCTACTCTGAGGTTTTCATATTAAACACATAACTGAGAATGTTTAAAGGTCTTCAGGATAAATAATTAATACATGCTACTTTATGGCAGGCTTGAGAATATGATCAAAGAAGTACTGATAGAAGTCTCATTTAGTTAAACATATTTTACTAAAAGTATGCAATTTATGTTTATAAGAATGTAAACAATTGTAAACAATTCATTGTTAATAATGAACTGTTGTCCCTTTTCTAATGGGAAAGCTAACTGATAAAGGTAATTGATACTGATTGCAAATAAAACTGTGCACTTTGTCAGTGTGATAAGACTTTACTGACATAATTATGTAATCTTTGTTGTTCTTAAAAGATAACATCAGCAATATAACTGATGATTAAACTTAATCTCTGCTTCTGTTCTCTTGGCTGAGTGGATTTGTTGAGTACATCATAGAAACACAGAGGTGTTTCACTAGCAACTAGTTTAAATGAATGATAAAAAATAAACAAACAAACTTGCAGGGAACGGTTAGAATTACCCAGCATTCCACAGTTGCCCAGAGGAAAGAATATAGACTGCTGCTGAACTATAGGTTTAAATGAGTGAGTTATTATGGAAGGGTCATCTTGCAAGGACATTATTACTTAAGAGTCATCTTTAAAGGAGGACTTGGCCTCTTAGAAGGTTAGGGCCCTGCTAGTATTGTCTAAAGTAGGGCGTGTTATGGTGCTCTGTGAGATGCTCTCGTGTGATAAGGAGCTTGTAAGTATCTGGCTTCGACTCCTATAGATCACGCACACCAGAAGCAGACGTGGCCGCATTTGGTACCTATTTGTGACTTGTTAATGAGTGCAGGACATGAGTGTCCCTTACGGTTCACGCGTCTTTATTAGAACCACATGGAACCTTCCTCATCTGTGTTTTTATCAGTGTGGTAATCTAGATGCCTGGCTTGGCATACACTTGACATGGGAGCCCTGTCTCTAAAAAAAGGTACATTTATACATCTAATTTGGAGTGAAAAACGACTCTTCTCTGCGGTATACCTGAAGTGAAAACATATTGGGTGAGTGTTCCTCGCCTGTCAGGACCAGAAAATGTGCCTGACTGTTTTCCGTTGAGTTGCAGCAGATCCCTCTTGGCACCCCACTCGGCCTTCCTTGGTCTAAGCTTGCCGATGATCTAGAAGCCTGTTCAAATGTGTGCATGGTTTCGATACAGCGATTCTGAATCTAGGCACTACTGTCATTGCTGCTTATATGCCAAACCTTGTCCTTGGTATGAATGTTCTGTGGACAGGCAACCTGTGGATAAAACCGAACGGATCATTTACTAACAGCAATTAACATTATGGGCATCGCACTGTAAAGACGTTCACTTATGAGTGCGGCAGTGGCAGTACTAAATTCTTTTGGTTTTTTTGATCGGATACAGACCTTTTTTCAGATGTCGACAAAACAAGCCTTTGTTTTACAGGATGCATCGTATTGTGTGACGTCGTTAGACCGTGCTGGAATGAAGGTTTTGCACGTCATGAAGGATTTCGCATTTGTTCCCCGAACATGGTCTCAAACTGCTACATTAGGGTCAGCTGTTGAGAGTGTGGCCACTCCAGATTCAAATGAGGGCTGCCTAATGAGATCAGTGCACCTGTTATGTTGTTTATAGCAAGTAATGACAGTCTGTTCCAGTTAGGACACGTGCAGAGAGCATGTTTCTAACCCTATCCAGCATGTGTACAGTAGGCTAGAACTTGATGTGTGTTCAGCTATAAAGTCTGAAATGTACTTCAGCAGTTATGTTTATACTGGCTGGCTGGAAAGAAAAGTCTCATTCACTATAACCACTCTTAACTCATCATTTTCTGTGTTCTCTTAGTACATAAAATACTTTTAGTTTGTAATATAGTGAATAATCCTTCACAGTGCGTTCCCAGCCTGGATGGCCAAAGACAAGGTTATTTGAAAGTCATTAAAACAATAGGATTCTGTTTATGTAACTAATAAAGTCTCCTCTTACCCCAAAACTTTTCCCCTGACCGTAATATGTTATGGATATGTTATCTAACATAACAACTACCAGGATCATGGACATAGTAATATATAAAAGTATTCCTTAATCTAGTTTGTCGTTGACCAAATTTTCTACTGTTGCTGTCCTAGGTTTAGATATATAGATTCAAATTTAACTCTGAAACTCTATGTTGGATTCTGTGTGAACAGAGCGGTCCTTGACATGGGCCAGTATTGAATGTGTTTAGACTATGCATACAGTCTGAGGATGGTTTTCATTTTCCCCAGGATATTTTCCTGATAAAGTTTGCAAAAGGAAGCAGATGGTTTCCGTTTTTACTGAGCTATCTTTCACTCACCTCTACTTTTCACTCCATCATTCACAGTGATTATGTTTCAGCATGGAAGATGCTCCATATGTGTGTGTGTGTGTGTGTGTGTGTGTGTGTTGTGTGTTTTAGAGGAATACTGTCTTATAATTTTGCCAGACATGTTTTAAAAGAAGCAGGTTTGTTTGGAGGCGAGATGCAAAGTGTGTTGGTAATTGTTGTTCACGCTATTGTTCATCACCAGTAGGTGTATTTCAAAACTCAGACTATAGTTCTAGATTTCCCCAGCCATGGTTTTGGACCAGTGTAACTTCACACCAGCGATCCTGTGCTGGAGCACAAAGGTACTACATATCTGGGAATATAGCCCACGATATCACAGAAGGAATATCACAGTACAGCTCATTAGGAAAACAGGGCATTTATCATTTTTTGGACATGTGTGTTATGGCAATAAAAATGACTCTGAAATAGTTCAGAAACAGACCTACTGTTCTGTGGCGAAAGTGCCTGCTGTTTTCAGATGCTACCAGATGCATATATCTGCATATATCTGCATGTTATGACTATAAACGTCAGCATTAATTCTCGAAGCTTGGTATGCGTGATTTATGTATGGAAATCTAGAACTGTGAATTGAAATATGTGTTTTGAGATTTTCTATTTAACTAACTGTATTCTATTATTTTGTTAAATGCATGTCCTGTACAGGATTATTGCATTTTAATTTTTTTTGTAGGAAAAGCTGCAGCTATAGTAATCCCCTAGTAAGCATTTCTGTGTAGAATGTGTGAAAGTTCCCCTTTCACCAGGTTCCTTAGGTTATCAGATCCTCACAGCTTAATCAACCCTCCAGTTCAGCCTAGATGTAAGAGGGCAAGAACCTCCAGCAGAGGCCTAAGCTTGGCTTTTGAAACAGTGTATGAAGTCCACCACACCTTGGCCTCCACTTTATCTCCCCAGCTCTCGTGAGACAGAGGCCCCGCAGGCTAGAGCCCGACATTGGCCCTCCTCCCCCTCCCTATTGTCTGTGGATGTTCATTTCCTGTCGGTGTTACAGCTCACTGCACTCGTTCTTAGGTCATCAGCCTCACTTTTCTCTGTGACTGTGCTCAGCACTGCGAGCACAGTGGCTCTGGATTAGAGGAGCAGACACTGAGGTCAAAGGTTACCTTTTCCCTGACTCAGGACAATCCTGTGTTGGTGTAGCGTGTGAATGAGATTTGCCTGTTGATTGGCTTGGTGTTGTTGTGTGGTAAGGGCTCATTTGATGCTGTTAAAGACAAGGCCGTGGGGGTCAAGAGAGATTTAGATTTGTGTGGTGGACTTAAGTCAGTGTTATGGAGGCGCTTAACCGTAGTAAATAATCAGTGGCAATGTGACTCAACAGTTCCAGTACACTTTGGAAATACACAATGCCGTTTTGAAATATTGTCATCATATGCCCTCAGTTAGGGCTCGGTCCATGGATGCCGCATTAGTCTTTCCAGTTGTTTCATATTCTCCTGAACTGATATGCCATTTTTTACACCTTGGCCAGGCCCTGGAACTGAGCCCTGAGGAATGTGCCTGTAAAAAAAAAGGGCTTATCTCTCGATGGGTCCTGTCAGTTCCAGCTCAGCCCGATGGAAGGGAAGACTTGAGTGAGAAAAGCCCAGAATCAGGCCTCGCTTGTCTGCACCTCCCCTGCTGCTGGCCTGCAGGTTTCACCTTTGATGTGGTCTACTGGATCGGCTCAGTATATCATCCACACCATGAACCAGCCTCAGTATATGAGCCACACCATGAACCAGCCTTAGTATATGATCCACACCATGAACCACACACAAATCGAGATTTAAACTGGGAATCAACTTGCAGCGGATCATTGATTTTGAGTGAAGTAACTTTAGGAGAGTATAATAACACATCATCTACAAATGTAATTTAGTTTATTATTATTATTATACTTTTTTAAATGCAGTTATTAACTTCTTTATTTTAGCATCTTATTTCATGGAGTCTATTGAGTGGAGTGGATTTTCTAACTTTTATAACCCCATATGTTTATTATTTATATGATGGTGAGTTATACAAGCTCCTTTTTTGGGCTGTGAATGACTGTATACTCATCATGAGTACCATGTGTTGTTTTCTTAGACCACCGTGCTGATGATACTGAAGGGGCACGATACATTTGGTGACTCTTTTTCGTTTCCTGTTTGGCTCTTGTTGCATAACCCTCACTGATTTGCACCACACCGGAGTCACAGGGAGAGTCTGCCAGGTAATACACGTCTGGAGAAACTGCTGATTGCATTTGCTCACAGTGAAGAAAATTACTTGGTTCCGTAGTAAACCTTTTTTTGTCTAAGCTTTGCTTATGATGTAGAAGCTCACAGTGAGCTACAGTGAGCTACAATGAACCACAGTGAGCTACAGTGATGTATAGGCACACTTTTGAAGAAACTGCTGAACATACAGAGATTTACTGTTTCTGTTCTGGTCCTCAAATAGAACATGCAGGAAAATAACAGAAACAAATTCAAAGACTGAAAACTGAAGTGTTTAATGAAATGAACAAAAATAAAACCGAATATAAAAGTGCACTAACGAGAACTAAAGAAAGCCAAAATAACATTGTGACCGACAAACGGTCTCAAAACAGAACAGGCTTATAAAGAAACAAACATAATAACATAACAGCACACAGGTGGTGGCACAGTGAAGCAACATGCACCACCTGAGTGACACATGGCAACAAATCAAAACAAAGATTTGTAGCAAAGAACAGAAACAAAAGCCATTTGCACTGCCAATGCTGTCAAGGGGAGGCCACTGGAGGGGGGGAGGTGTATATACTGGAGGGGGGGAGGGGTGTCACATTGCGGTTAATGGAGAGGTATATAT
>JAOXYF010000010.1:3401345-3412908 GCA_028565775.1 Sternarchorhynchus goeldii
TAAACTCAGTTTATTATCGTAGAACCTTCACTTTCAGTTTTTAATATGGCAGAACTGAAAAAGCAACAAGGCTCTACATATTTTGCAACTGGATTCAAGTGTTTTTATTTTAAATGCACAGGACATCTGAAAACCTTTCATAGTATTTGAGAGATTGTCCAAACAATAATTTAATTATGAGAGGAAGACAACAAAAATTCATCAAAAACTTCTTTGATTTTATTGCACCCTGGTTGATGCTCAGAATAATATTCAGGTTTGAAGACATTCAGGTTTTATCATTCCACATTCTGTCCAACCTTTTCCTTGTCCTTTTCCTAACAACTGAACATGGTCGCATGTCTTCAAAAGGGAACTGTAACATTTACGTAAAAACCCAGACCTCCCTCCCATGTTTATCCATTTTCCATATGGATTGTGCCAAGATGTGGTTAATATAAATAAATGGCTCTGTTTTGCAATGGGTCATTCACTTAAACCTCAATCAGACATTAAATGAGCACACTCTGGATGATGTGGAGCTGCCAAGAGGGATTTCCGTATATACTTCAGCAGATGCTTCTTAAAAGAGCTTTTTATCCATGAAACTCTTCGCTCATTATATCATCATGCATCAAGCTGCAGTTTACTATATCCGTGACCAAATCCCAACAGGCCGGAATATAATATATAATTTTTTGGGAGCTGAACTTGGAAACGTTCATTGTTTCTCTCCTCCATTGGCATCTGAATTTATGTTTTTGTTTTTCTTGTACATTGTATGGCAGCTGCACGGTCTGCCTTGTTGTTGTAAGAGTAAATTAAAAACGCAGTGTACGGGGGCTGTTGGGTGTCTATCTCTTGGCCTGGAAGTAGTGTGGGAAAGTTCCCTGGGTCGTTTGACTAGAGTCTAAATAATACCTCTGATGCTAGGTACTTGTAATTCAGGCCAGCTTTTTGATTTAGTAAACAGTCATTTTTCTCAAAATGTGTTTGTATTTTGTTCGCATCTGTTAGGAGCTTTTAGAGCCCTGAAGTATGAATGCAGACACAGATTCCATCAACGTTGTTTTTGTCTTTGTCTTCTCTTGTTTACAGAACGTTTGCCAAACAACTCATGAATTCCCCTTTTTACGTTATTCTTTTGACGGCAGCGGTAATGTTCAATTAAAGGACAGTGTTGGCATTTTTACAAATAATCTCCTTATCATCCAAAGAAACTTATCACTTGTCATCCAAAGAAACTTTGCGTGTTGTGCCTTACAACCAAGTGAGGTTTGTACTATGATGAATGCTTTCCCAAAGTGTCAAGTCTGTAGTACGGCAACATGTTTTGGCAGATAAACATGTTTGGGTCCCACTGGTAGCCTGAAACCTTCCGTATGTACAGGATCAGGTCATACACCGATAGTTCTCTTTATCATATTTAGTGATGGGATTCAGTGGGAGAGAAGCCTCCCAGACTGCTTGGTCGTTGAGTTATACGAGTTAATATAACAGGCCAACACCTCAATAGCTGTCATGCCGGTCTGAAGAGCAGTTCAGGCACTGCTGTGAAAGCTCTTTGAAGATGCTTTCCATTCACTGTCATCTGGGCTCTTTGCTCCTTGTTTCCTCTGACCTCTGACCTCTGTTGGCTTGGGCTTCTTCCTTATCCCATGGAAAAGTGAAGGACTCAACCCACTCAGTGTCAGAAAACTAAACATGGAGTAGCAGATAGTGGTGGCCTCTACGCCACTCCTGTTTTACTTCTGACTGGTGCAGGATTACAGCTTGGGAGGATTAGAGCCTTTCTGCTGTCTGGGTGAGTTTGTTTAGCACTGTCTAAACTACCCAGCCTGTGGTCAGTGCACTGAACCTTGGTGATTTCAAGGTGAAGTCAGACACAGATAAGCCAAGTTTGCAGAAAAGAGGAAGCCATTTTTAATTGTGTGTTACTACCAGATGCAAACCTTGATTGAAGAGTGAACACTGGGATTCATGCTATTTCTTATTTGACACTACACATTAAATGATCTTATGTGTGGCATTTAGAAATTTTAAATACATTTTGTCATTTGTTCCCTGAATCAGTAGCCTATCTACATTACTGATTATATAGCAGAATTTCCATCTGCTGGATTGTTATGTGATTCTTGATATAAATTGTTTCCATAACTGTCAATAATCATTGCAATCTGTTTTCACTTAGAATCACTCCATCTTGAGGTACTGATGTCAAGTTGTGAGAGAGAATGAATCAAGAAGTCAAGAAGTATTAACGTCTAAAGCTTTGGAATGCGTGTATGGCATTTTAATATTGAGCAGTTATCGCCACAGCTATTTACCAAGGCCCCATGCTGTAACTTTAATCTAATGACTCATGCACTTTACTGTCTGTTTGAGAAGATAAAAGCCAGTTTCCTGACATGTTCCCATTCTTCATTCATTGCATTCTATTTGCATATTTGATTAGATCTCTTTTCAATCAGCGTATTAAAAACCAATGAAAGATAGCCGCTGTTTAGGGTTGCCAGATGTGCACAGATGTGCGCGCACTCAATAAGCCAGTGAGACAAGTGTCTCTCCATCTGCCGCTTAATGTAAGGCACATGGCAACCACGCTGGTCAACTACTTGTGTGCTTATATGTGTTCACAGGCTGCCTGCCTCGAGGCAGCACATACTAAGTCATAACACACTGTAACGTGAAGAGAGGAAGAACGAGGAGACTTTGGACTTAACGGTCCTGCGTGGCACACTTAAAAAGAGTTCTTTAAATTTTAATAGCCGTTTATGTCGTACATGAGCCTGCTGTAAGAGAACTTTGTGAATGGTAAAAACCTCCAAAGGAAATGCAGCTTATGACTTGGCGCCATTCGTTATTGATTTTGGTCTCATTTCTCTGGGCATTTTAATGATCTCATGCTTTCTTATCTTACTGAGCCCACGTAATTTGATGGCATGTTTGGTTCATGGGGCTAGCTTTATGCAGGCCCAGAACACCATAACAATTTATTCCCTGAATTTAACTTTAATACGACACAGGCTTCAACTGGTCCCATGCTCTTACTCTGGTATATGTTATTGGAGTTCAGATTTTGTAGATCAAATTGTTTGTGAGATGTTGATTAGGAGGCGGGGCCTCAACACATCCAGGATGGCACATGTTTGCCATCATACACATGTTTGCATTTCATACAAGCAGCTTTCTGAAACTTCTAAGTTGTAACCCTCAGAAAATTAGATCAGAGTCATGAAAGGCAGAGCAGATCCAGCACTCGCTCATGTCACCTGGTCCAATTCACAATCTAAAGGGTAAAGAAGATCATTTAAACTTAAAGTAAAGCTTCCAAGATAATATTAACATATTTAACAATAAAACTCCTTCTGATTGTTGTTAAACATGACAAAGCCTTTTCTGAGCTCACTGTCCACTTTACTTTTTGTTGCCAAATGTTCTAAACATACTACTGTAAAAAAAAAAAACATAATACTGTTTTTTGTTTGTTTGATTTTTTGGTATTCAAGCAAGGATTAAGCAAGTTTCACAGTTCCGCTTTGACAATCATATTCTGAAATATATGTAACTGGACTCCAGTTCTGTGCCACTATGCCAGTCAGCGCAGTGTGCCAGTGTGTTTATAGCGTGGACTACAATGTACACCTCGGAGCACTGAACTCCCCCTGCTCCCTGTCTCCACCACCATCACTGTAGTTGTCCTGCACTACCTCAGCACATGGGCCATGACTAAATGGGATGCATATTGTAAAATGTTGTTTTAGTCCAGTGGAGCATTGGAGAGAGGAACAGCTCATGATAAAGATCTCCAGGGCCTGGTTTATTTAGGAAATTTTTGTGTTGTGTGTGTGTGTGTGTGTGTGTGTGTTTGTGTGTCTGACTTGGTCTTTCTAATGTTTTAATAAGTAAATGTCATTATAAACACATTTGCATTTATTTCTGGTGCTTTATTTATCATCTGTAATAGATTTTTGCAGAGGAAATTTATCTGTGTGTGTGTTTATGATGCATTGTTACTGTAACCTCTAGCTGGAATTAGTTATGGCTCATGATGTGGGTGTCCAGAGCCTCATGCAGGAGACCTTCAAGCCTTGCCAGAACAGAGTGATACCAGATACATCAAGGGCTGCTGGTCAGAGTGTACAGTACAGGTCATTCAGAATCTAAGGGAACACATACACACACACGCACACACAGTTTTGGTGCATAATGTCGTTGTGGTTTCAGTGACTTTGTAGTGAAACTGGATACAACAGCCATGATGATGAGGTATGTGATTGTACGGTGCCATTGAGGAAAAGTAAGAGTAAGAGAGACAGTAAGAGAGACAGTAAGAGAGACAGTAAGAGAAGAAGAGCAGTGTACAGTGTTTGTATGATTGTGTGTGTGTGGATGTATATGCATGTTTATAGGCATGTGTATATATGTTTATATGCATAGTATATAGTAAAGTGAATGTGGGTTTTTTCCTTTGTGGATAAATAGACATATTTGTCAAACTGATAGCAAGTATAGACCTATAATAAAAATTGTTTAAAGGCATAAAAATGTAAATTAGCATGAACATGTGGATAAAGTATGTGTTCAACTGAAGCCTGACTGTCCTGATCTAGTTACATGTAGATGAACTTTTCATCTATACCAGTGGAACTCTTTGGCGGTGATGTAGAAGCTGTTTTTAATGATAAGATGTTCATGATTAAAGCCAAAAAAGTTGGTACTTTTCTGTACATATCCTTCTGATCATGTGTGCCTGTTCTGCTCTGGGATTTTCATGAAATGTGGGACTGTCAACAACAGTGTTGGGTAGTGCTGGTGCTGGGGTTGTGTAGAAGTACGACAGAGACGCGTGCAGCGCACCAGCTGACCTGGTGCAACAGGATGGCATGAAACCAGGGGTTTAGAAGGTCATGCATGTTCACCACCAGCAATGGGAAAAATTATATTCTATTATATTCTAGGCAATAATCTCGAATGTTGCAACAATACAATTTCAGATAAGAAAAGACTAAAGCCATTTTAAATTAGGAGGTTTTGGATCTCTGTTCTACCCTTGAAGTGCTACCGAGTTTCTCAGCACTCCCCTGATTCAGTAGCCAGGCTGCACAAACTCTGTCTTAAGGTGTAGGTCCTGGTCACTGTATTTTAAAGTGAGATTTGCCAGGTGTCACTGTGCAGTGCATGAGAGAAGTTTGGTCCATAAAGAGATGTGTTGAAACTGAGTTTCTCCATGCCTAAGTGAACATGGCCACAATGCTGAACATGAATAGAGGAAAGGCTTGCAAGGGCCAAGAGTGGTTTGGTTGGAGCTCTGAGGTTGGTCTGCATGGACGGAAGGTTGAGGTGGATCTGAGCCACCTAAGGAAGTTATTTCATTCCATGTAGGTTTTAGAGGGTCTGTGTGTTGACACCATGCATAAACAAAGAACATTAGCTGGAGGGCAAACTGGGAATTGTTAATAAACAACATGAGAGAGGATTGGGGATTGTATGGGGATTAGTCTGAGGCTTTTTTTATTCATTGTCTGCACAATTTAGATGTAAGATGGTTGCTTCTGGTTCTTTCTGCTCACATCACTCCTGTCACACCACAGTTACGTCATTTTTATTTTAAAAAAGAACAGATTGCGCCGAGTGTAACCAATACGGGATGAAGAAATTAAGCAAATGATCAATAAATGCTTGTGGTCTGAAACGAGAGAAGAAAAGTCATTTCTGGCAGTGCATGTACTGGACCCTCACATAGACCATGTTAGCATGGCGAATCAGAATCGAGCGGTTTCATTCTAGGTGGTTATTGGTTGCAGTTGGGAAACCCATAACCACATTAACACATCACTTTCTGCCCTTGAAGAGCACAGACAGAACTCGCCCATCTCTCATAGATCTCTAACCTAATGGGCTCGTGGGCGCAGCGGCCACCTTCAGCCATCAGGGTGTGAGCGAGCGTAAACAGGTGCCGTTCTGTCTGACTCAAGGCTCCCTCTTGTGTCCACAGCTCTAGAAAACAACATCCAGACTGCGTCACTTCTAGAGCACCTCTGTGTAACCAAGTCCCCAATATTAAAATAGAAACAAGGCTGAAAGGATGGCTGGTACAACTAAAATTAAAAGAATAATGAAAGGGAATGGTCATTGTTACCTTGTTCTCTCTGCCTGTGATCTTGGCTACACAGTAAGTGTGAAAGCATGCTTTTAAAATGTCATTTGTGGCATTAGCTTACGCTCACAGCATGAACTGGAGAGAGGAGAGAGACAGAATGCATGTCAGAGCCTTATTCTGGGTAGGGTGTTTTGTTCACACACACACACACACACACACACACACACACACACACACACACACACACACACACACACCAGACACACTCCGTTCTTGTATTACAAGATGAGTTGAAGGTCGGCACATAGGCTGCCAGATGGAGAAAGGTGGAAGTGAGAATGTGTGTTTGTGCATGTGTGTATGTGTGTGTGTGATTGATAGCTAGGAGTGTGTGGGCATCTCATGAAACTTAATCTCACAGAGGAGGGGGAGCAGAGGAGGGGTGTGGAGAGTAGTTCAGTCACGGGGCACACACCTACCATTACTGTGCATATCATCATATTTATTCTACACCACTCTCTTTTTGTGTATAATATTCTTTTCTACTTTGAGCCAATATACTTATTTTACTTTATTTTTTATCTCTGTATCTGTTTTTTTTTTATCTCTGTATCTGCAGTTTTGTATAAAAACCTCAAATGTTGAAATACCAGCCAGAGAGGGCAGAACATGTGTCACTTACTTGATTAGAACATGTATCCTGAAAGTACTTCATATATTACTGATCACATTAATTATATCTCATCTGAATATACACAGAGATTGTTAGTCTGAATGTGTATATGTGGATATACTCCTTGAGTAACTCTCTCTCTCTCTCTCTCTGTCTCCCCGTCTCTCTCTCTCTCTCTGTCCCCCCCCCTCTCTCTTTCCCTCTCTCTCACCCTCTCATGTCTGCTGTTGTCTTGTTGGCTGGTCCACCTGCTGTTCTCCATCAGGTATGTCACTTGTGTCTTATCTGTAAGCTGTCATTCCCTGTCAACAGCCGTCTATCAGTATGAGTTCATAATGCTCGGTGCCAGACCATCCATCTGGCCTTTCGCCATGACCTCATCAGCAAAGGTCCCTCAGTCACCCCAAAGGGGCGAAGTTTCTTACCTTTATCCAAACTTGCCTGCCGCTAACCTTCCAGCCAGCTGCGCATTTCAGCGCCCTGCTGGTTAAAATCACGCGGCATATGTTTGAATGTAGTACTCATGGTAAATGTGGTATTATACAAAACAAACCCAAGTGTGTTCATTCCAGGGTGGGTGCATCACCCAGACTGGTCTTGTCTTCGTTCACGCATTATCATCTTGAGATCACTCTCCTTTGAAATGCTGGTTGTGACGTTGTAAACGTCACTTACGGAGGAAGAGCAGCCCAGGTTTCTGCTCCTTTTAATTACTGTCAGTTGTTTCTGAGAGGTTAAGTAGTTGTAAATTCCCAGCCAGCAAGGCTGGGCACCTCAACGTCTGAAGAGAGAGGAGATGTTCCCACAGTGGTGCTCCCTGATAATCTCTACATTCGTAAAACCAAAATGCATGGTGCTGAAAGTCCTGAAAGCTGGTTTCGTTACTGCTCATAAAAGGAGGCGCCAAAGCAAAGCTGAGATGGGAGTTTTGCTCTCGCCCTGCCTGCCTTCACTCCTGCAGGACACCCAACCGCCCGGACCTTTAAAGACTCTGAACACTCATTGTGTAACTGCCTCAACATGTTTAGGCTTCACTATTTTCGAGACAGTTAAGGAGCTTTGTGTCATCATGTCCACACTGATGTAAACAAATTGGGAGCAGTGAGCGAGGGAGCGCCGATCCTCTCTCGTCTTGCTGCCTCTCCATATGGGAGTGATTTCAGCATCTCAGCAGGCTGGACCATCTTTCAGTACACTGCTGTTTTCCTGTATGACTGGACACTTCACTCAGAGTTCTGGGGCTTTGTGACTATGCAGTTGTTCACCCTGTTTAAAAAACAACTCTTTCCCCAGCCTCTGTGATGCATGGGAAATAAATCATGCTTTAAAATGAACCTGGCCTTTGCTTTTCTAATGAGAATAAATATTCAAGAATGACTCATGCATACTTTCATTTGGTTAATGCCTAATTCCTACAAATAAGCAAAATTATATAATTTTTTTTGTTCCTCTTAAAAGGTCAACAATAACAAAGCTGTTGGGCCAATTATGTAAACACATGCACAGTATAGAACCACTTTGAACATATTCTTAGCATTGGATGTCCTTGAAAACCACAGCTGCTTCCATCAGTCTGAATTATAATAGCTTTTTCATTCTGTGCTCTCACCTCTGTAGCTAAGTATAGAATAACATATGATTTCAGTCCTGATGGACCAGGGAAACAGGCCTGTATTGTCACGCACTCATCTTCTAAACAAACAACAAAACTTTGTTAATGTCCTAGAAACACACTGGGTTTCAGTGTGACATGCTTAGACAAACTGCTATCATCTCTCTCTCCCTCAACAATGCAACAATGATAATTACACCATGAGTGTTCCATGTTGTTTCCCATAAGTCCTTGCTCCTGTGGGAGCTGAGTTCTGGCAGGCTCCGAAGAGTTCAGAGCGGTCCACAACCTCATTCTCTCATCAAGGATGAGGCCCCTGTCCTCCTGCTGACACTAGCACGGAGACGGCCTGTCCACCGACCACCCTCAGACGCACACACTCACCCCGAGGCTTAGCATGTCTAAGAGCAGTGCCAGAGTTTGCATTGGGAAATGGCATGTTAGCACAGAGAGAGGCTTTTTTCTGCAAACTCATGCTGTGCAGTCTATGGATTTGATTGTGTTTAAAGAGATTATGTAATAAAATAACTTTTGTAAATAGTCCTTATACACAATCTCCTTGCCTGTATCTGTCTCTGTTGTCTTTGACCCCAGATATTCAGAGCAGAGCACAATCCAGAAAGAGGATAAAAGAGATGGGCTTGCAGAACAAGCAGTTCTGTTTCTTCTGCAAGCAGTCAGGATTGAGGTTGGCTGGCTCCCAGGCCCACAGACGGCACTGTGCCAAGAAACCATCAGTATTCAAAAAATGAAAAGCCACCTTTAATCTGTAAAAATATTTTTTAACTTAGTTTAAGGCCAAGTGATGTTATTGTCACTGGAGAGAGACTTATGTAATTACAGCTACTAGTTGTCAATCATGTAACTAAAACATAGGCAAGATGCAGAATGAAACCTAATGCAGTTTCCTCCATGCATCTAAAATTGTGATCTGATCTTTAAGTCAGCAAAGTGTCTGCTTGACTTTGACCCCAAGAATTCTAAAGTATTTCCAAGAAGCCCTGTTGTAACCATGTAACTCTTCAAACACTTTTCCCATATCTGAATTACTGAATTAGGATTCAGAGTGTACTTAAATAGGATGAACAGCAGGGAACCAAAATTATGTATTTTTTATATGGTAAGGCAGGTCAAACATCTGAATTGGAACACCTGATTTCAATTACATTCTTTATTATAGGTCAGACTTGCAGTTTATTTTATTTTTCTATGAATTATCTATCGAGTACAGTGCATATATGGCTCTGTGAAATGTGCATGTTGCGTGTTGAATTGGGTGGTCTAGTCATTGTTATTGCTTAGATTAAATCATGCAAACATCTGAAAAAAAAAGACTGTTCTGAAGGGTGCACAAACTTTCTCTCACAACTGTTCGTGAGGAAAGGACCAGCTGTCCAAACGTGGACATCAGAACATGTCGATATGGAGCTTTTTTATGAGGCATTTCGGTGACAGTTGAGACCTGTTGGGCTCTCACAGTGGGAATCCCTCTGGCATGAGATCAGAAGCTAACGGGCACAGTCTTTACAATAAATTCACGGCCTGAGTACGCTGGCACCTTGGTGCTGTCTGCGTACAAACGCTGGCAAAGCCCAGCAAGACCTGCTCAAGCAGCGGTGATGTAAGATTACTCTGCCTCTTACCGCATCGCCTACTGTGACCGTGAAATGCTCCGGTCATGATTTAGGGCTTTATTCTCTTGTATTGTTACTATGTGTAAGAATGTGAGCATGGGTGTGTGTCTGCAGCCCTCCCACTCACTACGTAGCCGTTAGCACGTCAGGAAAGTTGTTTTACCTTTCATGATTATTGAGACTTATTGAAAGGAGGCCCCTCTACTGCAGGCAAGCGCACATGTCTGAAGTACCTGAGGTATATGGAGTTGAGAGCTGTAGCTTCCCTTTAAGGGTTGAATACCACATGATGTGAGGTTGTCTCTGAGGTGAACAAAGAGCCATTTACTGTTTTGTTCAACTTCTTAGATCTTGATTATTTCACAAGGTCATGATAGGCAGTTTGTTTAGACAGCTTACATCTGTGAAGGACCAGAGATGCGTGGGTTTAGTTTTTGAAGTGGAGAGGGTCTGAGGTGCAACAGTTTGGGAATATCCTTTTGAGTTACTTGAAGCTTAAACGTGATTCTGAGCTGGAGGGTTTCAGAAATGTACATATGTGTATTATTTTCTTCTGAACTGAGAAATATCTTAAAATTTCCTTGGAGAATGTTTTGTTAAAGACTTTGAGAAGTACGATATGTCCCAGCGAAGGTACTTGATTACTGATCTGTTCTATAAGATGCTGAAATCTCCTGTTGTGTAGTAGGACAGGAACACACCTGTAACATGTCTTTTCTGCTGTGGAGTTTCAGAGAGATTTCACTTAAAAGCACACAGAACTGCAGCTGAAAGGTATTAGAGCAAAAGCAGCCTAGTGGGTCTGTGGTGGAAAAGTTTCTGCAACAGACAGATGTCTTCCTTCTTAAAATGTTTGTTTTGATCTAAAGAATGGCTGTATGTTTTTGTCCATAATAAACGTTTCCTTTGCATTACCTAGTAATTATAAAGGCCACTTTAAGGTGAATATGAATTGTATATAAATACATAATTTCAAACAGAGATATATGGTATTGAATAATATCACCACATCAGAACTATAGCCTATGAAAAGGGTTAAGCAGTTACAGTGTTTAATGACAGTCACAATAATTTGAGAATAATGGAAAGCACTTCCAGTCTGCAGTAATTCTCCATTTGTGGATACATGTGTGTGTATGTGTACTCTTAAGTCCAGTTCAGATTTGATGAAAAAGCAAATTTGGCAAGCTAAAAAGAACAGTAAGATATACACCCCATGAAGAACAGTAAGATACACACCTCATGAAGAACAGTAAGATATACACCCCATGAAGAACAGTAAGATGATATACACCTTATAAAGAACAGTAAGATATACACCTCATAAAGAACAGTAAGATATACACCCCATGAAGAACAGTAAGATATACACCTCATAAAGAACAGTAAGATGATATACACCTCATAAAGAACAGTAAGATATACACCTCATGAAGAACAGTAAGATATACACCCCATGAAGAACAGTAAGATATACACCTCATGAAGAACAGTAAGATGATATACACCTCATAAAGAACAGTAAGATATACACCTCATGAAGAACAGTAAGATATACACCC
>JAOXYF010000010.1:3413008-3431286 GCA_028565775.1 Sternarchorhynchus goeldii
CATGAAGAACAGTAAGATGATATACACCTCATAAAGAACAGTAAGATATACACCTCATAAAGAATAGTAAGATATACACCCCATAAAGCAGAGACATCCTATGGGCTTTTCACTGCTCAGCATAAACCACAGGGCTGAATGAATTAAACTATTTATTAAAAGTGGCCCCGCTGGCCTTGCAAAGCGACACATAAAATTTAATTTACAGTCTTTTCTCTTCATGTTTTTGTCTCTGCAGAATGTTTTGTTACAGTTCATCAAATATCTCTACTGATGGAGCACTTCGCCTTCACCAACTCTGTGAATTTTGGCTCCATCAGACATTACAGATTTATTTGAAGCTGATTCATACTGAGTCAAAGGCTATTAATTGCAAACACATTCCCATAAGAAACAAAAGACATGAGTACTGCTGACTTTTATAGTTGAGTATTTTCCATGCTACCACAGTAGTCTAAGTCTTCATCATTTTAACCTGAGCAGTCATTAATCTTATTATGAATTCTTAGGGTGATAAACATCAAATGTTCCTGTTCCATTCAATGAAAACTTGATTTACTCAGTTTAACTGTGGATGTTGGTTCCACTTGAAGTTTTACCCCATTGCCCTTGTTCAGTGTACATGGATCCTAACCTTCTGTACAGTTGTGACAAACACATTTATGCCCATAACGTTGACACTGGCTGTTGGAAAGCAGCTCCCCCAGCAAGGCTCTGTTCCCAGTCTTCAGGGAAGTCCTCAGGAGTCTGGAAGGCGGTAGAGATCGACGTGTGGCACTGCACACGGGTCAGTGAGGGGCAGTGCAGTCCAGTGTAGATGCTTCTCAACTTCAGAGTGCTCGGTAACCATGGCAACACGAACCTCCAGGAACTACAAAGAGACTGTGTGCGCACATGGCTGACAGTGATGTATGTTCTTTATTTAGAGAGTGCTATGTTAACTATTAGCCATTAGGAATTACTATTGGCTGGTCCTGATACTTAAAATAGTTCAGAAACAAGTTCTTTGGCTGCTTTTGATCCCCACTTCCTCATTCAGACATGCGTGATCCCTGGGTTAAATGTTGTCCATGGGGCCTCCATATGTGGAAAAATCAAGCACTTTTCAATGTGATATATCTTACACTACATTATTCTAATTAGAGTAACTGATATTATTAGTTAGAGAATGCTAATAGCTGAGGTGTGTTTACAGAACACAGCTTGCCATTTTAGATGTGATTTCTCTTTAGATGTTCATATCAACCTGTATTTTATAACAACGATGTGTCGAACATCACTTTGTTCAGACCTAAAAAGGTGAATGTAAGGAGAAAAAGAGGCATATACAGCGGGTATGGGAGAGTGTTGTTATACAAAACACACCACAGTCATCTCACATGTCTGAGCCAGATTAATTGCCCCATTAGAACTAGGCTGCAATGTTGCCTCCAGATGTACACTGGATAATGATATCACTGCCTGCTGCCTCCCTCTACTCCCACACCACTCATTTGTTATGCGATTGCTCCTAGACAGCCTTTACACAGCCATTACCATCAGGGCTAAAGAAATAACAGATTTATTAAATAACAAAGAATCTAGGCGACTTTTATTTCAGGGTTGGATGGTGATATTTACTGAATTTGACATGTGACATGTCCCTCAAGGTTGAGTGTTGCGCTTAGCAAGGCGTACAGGAAATGAGGATGTCTTTGTGGCAGCTCTCACGGTCTTTACGATTCCCTTTTCCTCTCCCTCTGCTTTCCAGCCCACTGCAAATATGTCCTCATCTGTTTTGACAGGCTAAAACTTTCCCAAAACCATTTTCTACCTCCAGGTTTTTGAGGTTTCATTCATGTTCTTAGAATAATGCAGAATGGTATTAGTTTGAATATTGTTTGTGGTGCATGGAGCATTTCCTATGCACTGTGATGTTGTGTTTGAAGGTTCGTGTGTGTGTGTGTGTGTGTGTGTGTGTGTGTGTGTGTGTGTGTGTGTGTGGTGTAACATGTAGAGTCACTGTTACATATCTACCCTTTGCTAACCTTTGTGTGTTCATTTAGCCACAGGAGGCGCCTTGTCCTGTACTTACATGTTGCCAGTTTTTGCAGGAAATCTTTAATGGACTTTAATGGTCCTGGTCCTGGGATGGGTCTGCCCTTCAAACACCTGAAATAGTATTGAGAGGTTGCTCAACCCCTCTGGTCAGCACTAGCTTGGCAAGGAAAGAGCAGGGAGGGGGAAAGAGAGGGTGGGGTGGAGGGAGCTGGGGAGAGAGGCAGTTGGGGTGGGTTTAGGGTCCTACCTCACCGAGAGATCAGAAATCTCTGCAGTGTTTGTACAGCCGCACCGCTCTGCGGAAACATAAGGGTCTGTCATGGGTTCCTCCACTAAGCGATGAGAGAGCATGCAGCGAAGTGAATTTGATATGGCCTGTGTCTGCGTGGAGCAAGTGCTGCCTTGGCTCATGTTCTGTGATTCATTGGTCCTTGAGCTGCTTTTGTTTTAGACCAAGAGCAAATGGCTTTATGAGGAAGTTCCATAATGTGAGTGCGCTTGTCACATGTGATAAAACCTCGGGTGATTTAAACACAGACTAAAATGAATAAACGAGGAATTTTCACTTTTCTGTACTTTTACTTTCCATGCTGTGCAAAAAACCTTCATTAACTACTGCTTTATTCCTTCAGAGCTTTCATGTGACTGCCTTACTCACAGATCTCCTGCACCAACGCATCTCTAAGAGAGTAATGGCAGAATGTGAGTGGTTATGAAAGACAAGAGAGATCAAGGGAGATCACAGACGCATTCAACACGCTGCTTCAG
Source organism: Sternarchorhynchus goeldii (assembly GCA_028565775.1). NCBI lineage: Eukaryota > Metazoa > Chordata > Actinopteri > Gymnotiformes > Apteronotidae > Sternarchorhynchus > Sternarchorhynchus goeldii. Next base: position 3,415,817 of record JAOXYF010000010.1, read on the forward strand.
TTACTGTTATGCTACACAAATACTTGAACAACAACCTTTAAAGACCCTCTGGATTATAGCTGCCAAGCTCCCAATCATCATCAAACACTTATATTGTCCTATGGGACAGAACTCTTTAATTTCTCCTCATTAGATTATTTTATTATTGATTGCTCAGACAAGTCATGTTTGGCGTCTTAACAAAGGCTTCACTGTGCTGAACGCTGCATCTCATTGTCTGGCGTTGTTGTGAAGCCTAGTCCTCCCAGATGGGCCTCTGACAGAGAGGCTCCCTAATGAAAAACAATATAGATATAGAACAATATAATTATAAGAAATGCTACCACTGCATTTATGCTTGTATGAAGAGTGCAGCCAACACAAACAACATTAATTATGAACACTTGTCTGTTCTTGCTCTTCTTTAAGAATGAAGGGTTCAAAGTGCCTTCTAGATTCTAAACTAATTACAGTGTCAATAAACTTTTAACAGTCCATATGAAATTAGGCAGTGTGTTAATCAAGGTAGTTGAAAGCAATCAGTGTTCATATGTGTTTTTTGTAGGATTATATAGGGCACTTGACTGTGGCACACAAGTTAATGTCCCAGTACAGCTAACGATATACAGACTGCATTATCTGGTCTGTGTTGTTCATGCGGCGTGCTGAGACCTGGTTTCTGGGCATTACAGAAAAATCCCTCTCACACTCCATCACGTTTTAGTAGGTAGGAGGAGAGACGGAGAGGAAGGTCGCGTTGTCCTATTTGTTTGGGCTGCGTCGTGAGCCGCTCCGCCGGCAGCACCAGGCGTGGCTCCGGGGCCAGGAGAGACGGACGGCGCGTGACCTCATACGTGTAGAGGGGCCTCCACGGGCTGGTGGCCACACCCACGCTCTCGTCCTGCCTCATCCTGCCTCGTCCTGCCTCGTCCTGCCTCCCTGACCGCCACTGGAGCTGCGCTTTCGTAAGAGGTCGATGCTGTCACCTTCATCCCAACTCATTCTGGAGTCACAGACCATGTAATTTCTACTTGTTCTGCCAGACAAATGCCCAATGGTGGTCTGAGTTATTGCTTAAAATTCGGCCGCAGAATGTTTGGACAAGAGAAATTGAAAAGGCAGAAGCAAATTACACACACAGACACACACACATTACAGACGCAATTATACACAGATTACAGACGCAAACAATTACACACACAAACACACAGACACACACACACATTACAGACGCAAACAATTACACATACAAACACACAGACACACAGACACACACATTACAGATGCAAAAACAATTACACACACATTACAGACGCAAACACATTACACACACAAACACACACATTACAGACGCAAACAATTACACACACAAACACACACACACACACATTACAGATGCAAACACATTACACACACAAACAGACACACACACATTACGCACACAAACACAGACACGCACACATTTTTCTATAAATAAGGCCAGGCTGGACCAAAGACTCACTCCAAACACTTGCTGAAGAGGAGCAGAACAGGAAGAAGGAGTTAGAGAAACTGTTGCCCACCTGATTCATATATACTTTTTTCCCTAGCAGCTGAAGCACTTATATATATTTATATAAATAATTATATATTTATTTTATGTCCATGGTCTGTGAGAGATGTCTGCTGTTTCAGTTTGGAAACAGCTGCAGTATTGCAAGAGCCAGGGCAATTAGGTTATGTGTGTATTTCAAATGAAAAACAGACCACTTTGATCTCGCCCTCTCTCTCACCCGCTCTTCTCTCTCACACGTTTCTCTCTCTACCCCCCCCCATCCCTGATTTTGTCTCAATACCCCCCCCAACCCCCTTGACACGGGCTGTTCCCTTCATATCACTTGATCCGCATGGTAAATCTTTGCCATATATGGTAGCGTAGCACCTGGAGAGAGAGAGAGAGAGAGAGCTTAGCAGAAGCAGACAGTCTTGAGAACCAGTCGAGGACCTGTCAGAATCGTTCATTTTTTATTATTTACGCATATACGAAGTGTGGATTACAGTGCACAAAGAAGCAAGTTGCATTTACTGTGGCATTACAACATTTTTAAAAAGATCTATCCGTTTATTTACTAAAGTTTCAGAAGTACTTAAATTGATAAGGACATCAAAGGTGAATCAATATTATTGTTTGCTATAGGTACCCACCCAGGTGGTGACATCAATTCTCCAGGCTTCTCTCAATACAAGTCCAATACAAGTCTTCACATTAAGCACATCCTCACACAGCATGGAAAAAACTGCCCGTCTTATTAAAAGCACACTTACCCAACTCTTGTTTTACATATGCAGGGAGATGGATGCCTAAATCGAAGGTGTTTTTGAATGAATGGGCCTTAGCTGTGTGTCAGGGGCAGAGACAATATAGCTTAAGTAGGAAATATATACCCGATCTTCATTGGAAAAGTCATCAAGAGAAAGTGGATTCCTCAGACAAACTCTGAATTAAAGTTTGCACGTAAATCTAATAACATTACAAAGTTTCAAGTACTGCATTGACCACAGTCTGGGAAAGTTAAGCAATCAAGTACCAATCTCTGAAAACAACCATCTCATTCCTTTTCAGGTAGTGAGTTCCTAAAGGTCACCAAGCAAATTATATAAGTAAAAAATTGCCAAAAATTATGGAGTCTGCATTGGTATATTGGATATATATATTTGGTATAATCATAACTATATCCATCATAAATATATCAGTCATAAAGTAGTTTTATGGTGAAACCATGTCTTCGCTTTATGACATGAAGAAAGCAGGCGCATACATCTGTAGCTCCTCTCAGCTGATTGCAGCATCTGTTTCGCTGCTTTGAGATGCAGAGCTGGTGCACAGGAGTGCTCAGCCATGTCCCAGTCTAAGAAGATCCAACTTCTGACAGGATGAAACTGGACTACAGCAAGAAAAATGGATAACCGGCAACTCCTGGACGTAACAGATCAAATCTAATGAATCAGATGTTGATACACTGAAATTATCTCTATTAAGAATAACGCTGAGTTTGTGTCTTGTTGCGTGAGAAATGGCTTCCTTACACAGCACTGGCAGTGGGACCAGTGCTCTTCACCGTGACTGTCTTAAGCGAAACACGCCCACCTAACGCAGCAGGAACTTTCCAGCGATGCACCAGCTAACTAGCTGGCTTTCTGATTTCTTTAGTAACACATACAGGTGTTGGACACCTACATAAGCTGAAACGTAGCAGCTTAATTTATATATATATATATATATATATATGTATAATATATAAAAATACATATATTTATGTGGGTTTATGCCAGTTGTCGTGAAGGGTGTACATAAGAGTTATGTAGCATTATGCATACTGTCCTTAAGTGTAATGTGGCATTGTGCATACGGTCCTTAAGTAAAGTTTCTGCTCCTTTCCTTTTGCTGCACACTTGGCAAACATTTGATTTTAGGTTTAAGTTTGTAAAGCAACAGAATTCCCATGAGCTCAGTAACTTTGTAATACATTCAAAACTGTTCGAATTTAACTGTTCTGATGAGAGCCAATGATCCTACCTTGCCCCTCTAATTATGATTGTGAGTAATTATATTTTGCAGAAAGTACTTTTTTACAGAGTCGCTCTGTAGGGTTTTTGTAGTAAAACAACTGCACATGCGTGAAAAATATTTCTTGGCAAAAGTGAAAAGAAATTCAACCTCATGTGCTAGTGAATTGTGTCTGGCATTTACAGTTTTTATAAAACTTTTGTTATTGTTTTCTGTCACCTATTCTCAGCTGAGTACAGTTAAGAGCATTCTAAACTTATAAAGTTAAATTGCATTCACAATGTTTTTTAGTGTAAATGGTTCTAACAAACCTTCACATTTATATGTTAACATATCAATCAGAACTTATATGTTCAGAAAATTCGATTTCTTTTATCCTTGCTCTCCTTTAACTAACTTTAAGTATACAAAACATCTCAGCAATATTTCACATTGGTAACAGCTAATTAAAAAGCCCACAGACGCAGCTTTCATTAATAAATAGTGTGAGTAGCCCATCTTCTATACTTGTTCACAGAGGTGAAATCTTCTCCTGCTATTATGTTAAGAGCTAATATGGAGGTGTGACTTTACTGAATCTCTTTAACACTACCAGGACCATCAGTGAGGACAATTACTCACAGTATGTGTACAATTGATTACAAAACAAGACATTAAAAGTAATTAGTAGGAGGTCTTTGCTAATCTGAATTTAAAAAAAAAATTTAGTTTTTAAATATAAGCGTACCTGGAAAAGAGAGTGTTTTCAATCTTCACCTTCTCAACATTCAGTTACCACTGACAATATGTTGATACTTTTGTCTGGAAGACTGGTCGAGTCAAAACACACTTATGATTAAAGCCTGAAGACAGTTGTTGAACAAAAGTTTTAAAATGAGATCATTCGAAATTACTTAGTATGAGACAGACAAGAATGTCCAACCAAAGCTGTTCTTTTTTTAAGTGGCCGGGCAGGCTGCTGGGGTGGACAGGGATTGCAAACCTCAGCGGCCCTCAGCGCCCCAAGGTTGATGTGCTAAGAGAACACCCTTCCTAGCGGGACCCAAATGCTAATGATGATGAGCGAGGAAGGGAAAAACAACTGAACTGAACTAGGATAAACAACAGAAGTTAGGGAGGTAGGGTGGGTAACTGGAGGACACAGGGAAACAAACAACTGCAAAGGGCTATGGGCAGTTTCCCAAGGAAAGCACAACTTAAAACATACAAGAGAGGAAGACTGTCCATCAGAAAACAGAGGAAAAACAGATACCAGAGAACTTGAGATCAACAATACTGTTACTGGCAAGTCAGGGCAAGTGTTGTGCACACCAGGACTTTACAAAGTCTGAGCTTTGAAACTGTTTATATGGGGTAGGGCCACATGAGGAGGATCAGGCTAACAAACCCTCACTGATTCCTGACTTATTGTCTCCCTCTGGTGGTCACTGGCTGGCATTGTGAGCCACCTGTTACAGTTCTTATGTGGTTTTATTGAACTTTGAAACACCGAAGTCCTGCATGCCCATGTTTGAATTGTGTGTGTGAACTGTGACTTAAGAATTCATAAACATTCTACGTAAATACGTTTCTGGCCACTCCTAAGCTTCTGTTTTTAGAGTGCTCATGTGACTAAGCAAGTGTTGCTACCCACCAGTGAAGAATTTGTTGTTTTGAATTCGCAGTGACTCAACCTTGTTAAACATACACACATCACCACATAATGCCCAGGTAGCACTTCTCCATGACTGTTCGCTCTCTGATGCAGCTGCTTCAGCTCAACAACCTAAAAGGGGATAGTTATCTCTCATTACAGAAGTCTTTGTCCTCATATGTGTGTGTGTGTGTGTGTGTGTGTATGTGTGTGTGTGTGTGTGTGTATGTGTGTGTGTGTGTGTGTGTGTGTCCTGGAAATCTGTCACTGTAATAGCTGTAATAAAGCAATCAGAGGGATGTCAACCGTAGATTCGGAGAGTGGAAATGCAGTGGAAGAGGGTGAGAGTGAGGGAAAGAGAAGGAGAGGAGAGAAAGTCAGACAGAAAGAGTAAGAAAGGAGAAAGTAAGGGAGAGAGACAGAAGGAATGAGTGGATAGTAAGAGAGAGAAGAAAGAGTGTGTGAGAGAGAAATCAAGTAGTTGTGAGTGTTTATTAATGGTAATAGAACAGATATGCTAGCCCTCACTCGCTCTCCACAGACTGTGTCTAGGTCAGTCATGCAGAGTTGCAGACGAATGAAGATTTCTCCTTTAATTAGTGTAAGCATAAGGTGATGGTACAGTGTCACCTTGTCACCGTTGGGCCATGTTCCAAACCCTAAAGCCCAGCCGGGGTGGGGGTGGGGTGGGTGTGGGGGGGGGGGATGCATCTCAGAGTTAGAGGGTGAAGGCAACTGAATTGTAGGAGCAGTTAGAGGGTATTTGGGCGTAGATCACAGCATGATAAGACGGGCAGAGGCTTTTAGGAGTCAGCTAACGTTATTTCGTTGCTGCTGTCAGATTTGTGATTCACCTCCACAGCAGATAAAAAGGTTTTTTTTTTTTTTTTACCTCTGCTGATTTTAAAAACAACAATAAGAGGGAACCTGTTGCTTTAAATTTCTGTGTAAAAAAGAAATTTGTGAATTTCTACTCTTTTTCTGTGAAAAAAGAGTAGACTTTCTGCTAGAGGAGACTTGTGATGGCTCTTTCTCTGAGTAGAGAGAACAAACAATTTTGATGTTCCTTGTTGTTCATGTGAAACTGCTGAGTGCTTACATTCACGTTCAGTCACAGAGCCATTTTTTTTTGCAGCATGTTCATTTGACCATGAGATGTTCTGGAAGTTACAAACCACACATACAAAGTCACACATAACTGGGCCCGCAATGGAATTTCTCATAATAGCAATGAATTAGCTCTGAGTAGCCTAACTCTTTACTTCTGGTTACAACTCCCCCAGAGCTGTTCTTACTGAGGGTGACCTTGTTCAAAATGTCATCATAATCCAGTGTAGGGAATTCCCCCTGCTGGAGAATGAGGTTCAGAGAGTTTTACACACACACACACACACACACACACACACACACACACACACACACACACACACACACCTTACTATTAGTGTTTACGAGTAGAATCTCCTATATCAACCCTAACAACAGAAGAGGCTGAGCACAACACCCCTTTATGAGAGACAGAGGGCAGGAGAGATGGAGAGAGATCATAGTGTTTCTGAGCTGTAACTCTGTTACCCAGTGCCTGGAACATCTCAAAAGCCAGGCACTTTTCTTGAAGTCATATATTTAATTATTTTGATTTACAGGGATTTGAAAGAAGAGAGAAACACAGAAAGGGCATGGAAGGGAAATGAGCAGAAAAGAGAAATGGATGAATGAGAGAGAGAGAGAGAGAGAGAGAGAGAGAGAGAGAGAGAGAGAGAGAGAGAGAGAGAGAGAGAGAGAGAACAGTAGGGGTTTGTAGGGGAGATGGCAAGGTTATGAGAAGGTGATGAATTAGAGGTTTGGCATAATATGACATCTGATTTAAATTAATGGCCGACCAAAGCGTCTCACAGCTAATGCCTCTGAAGTTAATTGAACTGTTAAAGACAGAGAAGAGAAAGAGAGAAAGACAGAGCAAGAGAGGGAGAAAGAGAGAAGACAGTTATGTGTGAGGCCTGTTGTATTTAAACCAAACAGGACACAAAAATCTTTTTTACTGGGTTGTTCTGACCGCTGCCTCTTAGAAGGGGAGCAGTCAGAAGAAAAGTAGTTATTCAAATCAGTTTAAATGGGAATGGAGTGGAGTGGAATCGTAAATCTAAGGCATATAAGTGACATCACACCAAAATAAACACCTATATGATAAAGCCATAAAACTAAAACAAATAGTTATTTTACCACTTGAGCTACATTCTCCCCTGCTTGTTATAAATGTGCACAGTGACTTCATACATATTCCTAACATCTTTAATATCTTTGTGATGGCTGACCTCCACTATAGTACATGACATGATTTAATATAGATATTTAAACAGACAAATGACTATTTAAATAGCTTTTATTAATTGATAGTGTGTTAAGCTTGGGAAGTTTTACAGTCAAATGGGAGGAGAAAACCTACAGGAAACAAAACTTAATGGTAAACAGGAACTGTTTTAATTCAAGTGTTAATATTTGCTTTAGCACATAGCTGTTATGTGTTTTATGTCTGGCCAGGAGTGATGATGGGCATCAAGAAACATTTTAAGTAAGTAAATTAAAATGAAATAAGAATGAAAAAGTAATTACTTGGGAGTAGGCTCCAGAGAAAGGTAGTCAAGGAGGAAAACAGTAACCTTTGTTTGGTAATTTTATTAGTGGAATTTTAATTTCCCACCAAAATCAAGGCATGTCACAGCACTTCCTGTTTCTTCATATAAGGCCTACTGCTAGTAGAGTGGAGTGCTGTAAGAGTTTGAAAATGATCAATTTGTGATCAATTAGAGGAGAATAGACCCCTGAGGGCAATTTGAATTTTTCACTGGGATCCAATAAGCACTGGAAATCAATAAACACTTGATTTTGCACCCAAACCTAAGGCAGACTAGGTCCTTCTCCACTGGACCATCACAAGCTTTCTTTGAAAAAGGGAGCCTAGGCTTGTTAAAACTTGGGAGAACACTTCTGGACTCAAGGTTACTACATGACCAGCTGCCCGGGGTTGATGACATGGATTTGAATACATGCCAGCATTAGCTCTTTAACTCTTTCAGTGGGCAGGTACTGGTATATCACCTAGGAATCTCAGTGCAGGCTTAGCATCACGCTCAACGTCTAACGTCTCTGTATGGTCCCCAACAACCTGGTGAGACCCAGAGGGCTCTGATACAGGCTCAGCATCAAACTCAGTACTTAGTGGTTCTGCAGAATCACCTGCAGCATGGTCAGATTGAGAGGGTTCTGATTCACACTCTACATCAGCACCACCAAAGGCAGTAGGTTCCATCTTTCTTTCAGAGTTGAATAAATGCCCCAAGTACCAAAGCTTTCTGGCCCAGACGGGTCTCACACAGATTCTATTCTCCTTTTATCATGAGCATTTCTTAATTTCTCTTGATAAACATCTGACCAGTCATGGTGTCTAGTACCTGACCTAGCCACTCCAAAAAGGAAGAATTATGGTGAGTGTCCCATTGTAACATTATAGATATAAAAGAGTTTCTGAAAGATGCTCAGGCCAACATTGTTTATTTTCAGGGTTAAGAGTGAACAGCAGATCCTTGAGCATTCTAAACTCAGTGATCACAAGACTTTCAAAATTTCTGTCCCGATCAGAATGTAATCTCTCAGGTACATCATACTTCATAAACCAGTCTTTGAGGAGGATCTCTTTGAACTTTTCACTTTCTGTAGTAAGAGAGGCTTGAGTGAATTTTGTAAACACATAAGTTACCACCAGGACATTGTCACATCCTTTTGAAGTTGGTTCAAGAATCGCAAAGTGACACTGAGGATGATTTTCTGTATAGACAGCAAATTTTGATCCTGAAAGAACATCAAAATGTTTCATTGAATAACTCATTTAAGATCGAGCAGTTCAAGCTTCATGTTACTGGTATTTCTATCATTTCTCTCTGCATTACATAGTCTTCTCCTGCCATATGCAATCAACTGCTTGTGACCCACTTGAAGCTAGTAGATCACTGCATCTAATCCATGTTTGCTGGCACCAAGATGAAAGGAAGAGTGAAATATGCATAATCTAAGATAGGAACAGAGGTAATCCTCTTTTAACAATGCAAAGTTTGGCATTCAGCTGATTACACTTAAAATGAACAATTTCTCCTAGCAAGAATATCCTCACGAAGGCACAGGTTGACAAGGTCATGAAGTAGCTCAGTCGTCTTCGAGAAGTCCTTAATGAACATTTTCTAATAACTATAGAAACTCAAGAAAGAGCACAACGTCTTCATCATGTTAGAAGCTTTCCACTTTTTGACTGCTTCAACTTTACCAGGATCTGTACCACTGCTTTGGGATCTCTTATAAAAATGCCACTTTTTACCTGGGGCAGTACAATCTCAACATTCTCCAAGTGCTCACTGAACATCTGAGAGTACACCAGTATGTCATGTAAGTATACTAACATAATATGTTTATTCACTGTAGATTGCATTAGATGCTGGAAAATTGAACGATCATTACAGTCTTCAAAGAGCATCTTAGAACACTGGTAAGCTGTTAGAAAATGTTAATGCTGTCTAGGCCTATTGTTATGACAGTCTAGTCTGGGCGTCTGACAGAAAGATAGTGTGGGATGGACCAGTATGACGGACCAGTGTGCTCTTGTTCTCATAAGTACCACCTACAGTATGTGTAACTTGTCTATAAGCTGTTCTGAATGGTCCTTAATTGCTGGATGTTTTTTTCTGTCACCACTGCTTTACCCTAGCCAATATACACTGAAACCAAACTTTTCAGAGATTGCCTGGATTCACACACTCAGCTGGGGACAAAATGACTAACCAGGTCCTGGGATTTAACCGGACATCTGGGAAAGATTCATCACCTGAACCTGGAACACCTGACTCTTGGAGGAAACGGCAAGGAAGTGAGCCAGACAGAAATGTACTTACTGGTTCCAGCAGCATGATTCTGCAATCTGTTTGAGAGACGTCTATTGACCATTTGGCTGTTACTGTGGCAACCGATGAAGTTGGTACATATAGTACCACCTCTCTTTCAGCTACTCTGGCAAATGCAGTTTTATGAACACTATTAGCATTCTGGACTCTTTGAAATTTATCTCTCCAAGCTGGTGGTAAAGTTCCATCTAGGGTTGTATAAAACTCAGAATGTACTAACTGTTGGCATCTGCTAATAATAATGATTCCAGTAGGTCCTGACACCATAGAATAGTTCTCTGTGGTAAAGGAAGAGTTTTCTTAGGCAAAAAAAAACAGATTGTCATATCAGTAGTTTTAACATCCAACTCTAGGTAGTCTAGATATAGAATGTCTGATCCATTGATAGCTGTGATATTACCCCAACTAGATAGCATGTCTTCATCATCTCCATGAAGATGTTGTCTACAGTAGTTTGTACAATTATACAATCACTGAAATTTTCACATCAACCACTGGCCAGATACCAACAGCACACTCTGTAGCATGCTCCAGTAGTCTGCTATGGTTAGATTGTGTACTCGGAGAACCGCCTACCCTTGCACTGTGTGGCTAAGGGCAACTGAACGTTCAACTGTGGGAGATGGATTAGAATGCCCTTTTTGTTGGTGGACGCAGTTTTCAGCAATATGCCACACACTATTGCAAGTAGATGGCAGAACACTGACAAATCTTTAGTTTCTGCCTGATTCCTGTTCCCCACAGCAATGAGCTTGAGGTCCTCCAAAGACTTGGCATCACCCCTTACTTCAGTGAAAGTTGATTGTGGCTTTTCTCTAACCATTTTACATAGCTTTCTCTTCAGACTTGCATCTTTTAACCCTTCAATGAACTGGTGTCTGATGGAAACCTTTTCATCTGAAACAGCACTGGGATGCTTCTTCAATATAGAAGTCAGTATCTGGGACAGTGTCTGAGAATAAGCACAAAGATTTTCTCCCTCTACCTGTGAAGCAACTTTATCAATTGAGACACTGTAATGTTCTCTGAAAGCTGTTCTCAAGGACAAAAAGAGGTCACTAGGATGCTTGAAGGACACTCTCCCTTAATCTTTCTTATTTTAAGGCTGCCTCACTTAAAAATTTAGAATATGTAACACCCTCCCTACCTCTTCAATAAACTCCTCAACAGCCCTCACATCCTTACTCAAGTCCCTACTGAAAGACAGAACGTGTGTTGCTCTTGGTACATAAGATCTGGTCGATTCATTAGTTAAACTGCCAACGGCTGCCTTACCTTCTTCTTGCTTTCTACTGAGTTCCTGAATTTGCTGCTTAATGTTTCCCATACTTCTCCCACCCCATCATCATTTAGTGTCATCATGTTGACCAAATGTTACTTCATAGATGTCAGACATTTTTCAGCATTCAGTTCAAAGGAGTCTATCAGTCCGTGCAAACTGGAAATGTGTGTATTTGCAGTGTTCAGTGACTTTATAGTAGCGTGTGTGTGTGTGTGTCTGTGTGTGTTGATCTATTGTGTGTGTAGAGTAGGGAAGGACTCAATGTTGTCGATGTTTTCAGTGACTCCAAAACACTGATGCCTCTCAATGATGTGCATCACAGCTGGGAGACAGAGAACAGCAGGACGGAGAGAGGATGAAGGGGTGGAAAGAAGATAGAGGGAGAGATAGAGGGAGAGAGGGATGTGAGAATGACCTCTGAAGGGAGAGTAATGGGAATGGGTGGAGAAGGTGTCCTGGTGTGACCTTTGTGCCTTATGTTCACCTCTGCGCCATCACTCTCATCATTCTGGCCCAGCAGTACCAGAAAGATACAGAGACTGAGTGCTGATATCAATCTGTGTGTGTGTGTGTGTGTGTGTGTGTGTGTATCTGTATATCAGAGAGATCTAAGTACTGACTGCTTTTTGCTGGTCTTTAAATCAAGACATCTTGTGTGAGAGGAGAGTGAAGTAACACTCAAGAATATGAAAATTGTTACATCAAACGAGAAGAGAGGAAGTTAGATGGATGGAGGAGTTGTTGAGGAAGGGGGCCAGAGGATCTATAACTGGGAGGATCTATAACTGGGAGGATCTATAACTGGATCTATACTGATCCAGTGTATTTATCATCATGTTTTAACCTAAGACAAGACTTTTTCTTTGTATGTGTGTGTGCATGTGTGTGTGTTTGGGTTTGTTTGAGGGTTAAATGTAGTTGGATTTGCAAAATGCCATAAGTGTAATCCAAATCACAGAGGTTTATAATGTGAATGCACTGACATTTGATGGGAAAACAAACACATCAAACACACCTAATCTGCTTCAGACGCTGCCTCCTGTGTGGGGACCTCCTGTGTGGGATTCGATCCCTGTCTGGACAAGTAGCAACACATTCCTTAATTTCAGAAACAGATTTACCTGCAGACCATTTTTACCCCAAACACGCCTGCTTCCGTTCTCCCAGTGGGCAGTGCAGTTTCCCGCATTAGGAACACCGCAGACAAGGTTTTCAGTACCCAAACCTGCACCCAAGTCAAGCACACTCTTCCTAACAGCACTGCACTAACTCAAGAGTGCCCGCACTAACCTCCACAATTAGAGAACAAAGACAAACACAGCAGAAAGCCTCTTATTCTGATTGGTCCCTGAGAGATTGTTCGGTGGCTAACGTCTGGCCTGAGTTATGGCACAAGTGTGACCGTTCTGGAGACTCTACACAGTGGCCCATTTGTTATTATAGATTAGCATGCGGTGCCATTGACAGTGCTGCAGTTAAGAGAGGTCCTTAGCTGTGCATGCTGCTTACAGGGACCACAGGCACTCTGTCTGCGTGTAAAGCTGGATGTCCGAGGCCTTTGCTGTATGCAAACGTGTTCAAATACACGTGGGACATACTTGGATAGTTAGACAGGATGAATAGCTGGTGTCCTGGCCGTACACAAACACACACATACCACACACACACACACACACACACACACATAATAGAGGAAGTAGTCCAGGGGGAAACAGGAAGCAGGCTAGGAGAAATAAAGTAAATGATTCAGCAAAGTCCGTGTAGTTTAAATTGGGTAAATTTGTTCTAATCCTGTGCCATTAAAGTGGAAAATGATCCTTGATATAAACATGTAGTGGTATAAAACCACTAGGGTTTTTTGTGACCTCCACACCTCAGGAACAGAGCAAGACCTGGGGGGACGTACTGTATTTCATGCTAAAAAAAAGTTGGATTTGCAAAATGCCTTAAGTGTAACCCAAATTACACAGGTTTATAATGTGAATAGATATTTGGAAAACAAACACCTTTATTCTGTTTCAACACATGGCTTGTGTGGTGTAACAGGTAATGATGATGCCTCCCATGTGGAATCCGATACCTGTCTGGACAGGTGCTCTACGCTGAACCAACACGACTCTTTACAAAATATACAAAGAGTGTTTGTCACATGATTTACACACTAGATCTGTCTAATATGTAAAATGTAAAACAAATATATAAATGTAATCATCCACATATCAATCTAATGTCTGTGTTTACCTCCATGAAGGAATGATGAATAATGTGTTTTGGCTGGCTTGGATGGACAAAAATGCTTAGGTGGTGCTGCTGGGGTCTCTGTGTGTGAGTGAGAAACTCCACTGCTGCGACTCAGCAGGTTGGATGGGGGAGTCTTAGATTTCCCCCCTACAGGAAGCAGATTAGAGCTGCAGTTATAGGCAGAAATCTCCTGTTTCTCTATGAGTGCTTTACTCAGCATGAGAAGCTGCTCTCCACCACGCCTGCCATGCAAATCAGCTCCGCAATGCTCCGCCTCGATGGGCGGGGCCATGGGCATCATCCTCCATTGCTCATGCACACTCTCCACCATGAGCTGTTTATTGTTATCTGGGGTTTAGCTTGATACATTTGTTTACAGTGCACTGCATGGGCCAATTAAATAAAGTACCTTTATGAAGTACCTTTATATAAAGTACCTTTAAAAAGTATCTTTATAAAAGTGCATAGTGAAAAAGAGAACAAAATTGTACTGTGGTCTTTTACTGTATTCAAAATCTTGTGACTGGATGCTTAACCTAGAAGATAATATGATGTATTCAGTGATTTTTTTTCCCAATTCTTTTTAATTACTTTTCCCAATTCAAAGCAATATAATGAAACACTGTCTCTATTTCGAGCAGATGAAAGAGTTCCTGGAGTGTCATGCTCTCTCTGCTGTTCTTTTCTATTTTCTATTTGTTTACATTTGCTTGTGATGAGGAGAGACTATCTGTTCTCTGGAACATTTGAATATAAAACTGGAAATAAGAACCTTTTTCATAAATCTGATTACTTTCCCTTTTTTTGTTAGAGATTACTTTTGGATTTTGTTTAACACAACAATTAACCCTTCCCCAAACACACACACACACACACACACACACACACACACACACACACACACACACACATCCACACACACCATGAAATAGAACATCTTTTAGCTCTTTGTCCTCTTATCATAAGATAATGTAAGATAATTTTTGTGTGAAGGACTACAGTGCTTTCACTGAGTGTTCTGTCTGGTGGTTATGGGATGATCTGAATGAACTGATGATGATGATGATGATGATGATGATGATGATGATGATGATGATGATGATGACAAGGAGGAGGAGCAGGAGGAGAATAAGTATGACAGTGGTGCTGATGAAGAAGATGATGATGGTGGTGATGATGAAGATGATGAGGAGGACGATGAAGCTGGGACTATGAGTGCAGTCAGGGCCTGAGGCTACTCCACAGCCTTCATTTAATAGCACCAGTGATCTGTGGCTAATGGTACCAGCACACACAGAAAGGGAAGAAATGAACTGTGCTCCCCACATGTTCAGAACCAGGGCCCAGAGCACACACACACACACACACACACACACACACACACACACACACACACCCCTCTTTTTTGCTCTCTTTATGTCTCTCTCTCATCCTTCCACCTCCCCCCGTCTGTCTTACCTTTTGCACTTTTACTGAAAAGTCAATTTAGTTGCCATAAGAGAACAGGGGCAGGTGAATGAATTGAATTAAATAAATGAAAGGTCTGGTATATGGGCCTAGAGAGAAAGAGGGAGAGATTAAAGGGAGAGAGGGAGGGAGACAGGCAGAGAGTGGGAGGATGAGGCCATTAAGTCTTATCCAGGGCCTAGGGTCCACTTTAGTTTGATAGTTTTTTACCCTTGACTGTGTTAGACACACACACACACACACACACAAAACTTCAGCCCCAAGTGTGATCCTAGTCCCATTCCATTTCCCATTTCCATCTGCTGCACACACACACACACACACACACACACACACACACACACACACACACACACACACACACACACACAC
>JAOXYF010000010.1:3431386-3452464 GCA_028565775.1 Sternarchorhynchus goeldii
GTGGCGGGGGGGGGAGGGGGGGGGGTTGGGTTTGTGTGATTTCACTTTTGTTTAGTGGGGGCATATCACTACACCAGATAATGACACTCCCCTTTCCCCACGTAGTTCAAGATGACCCAGTTTTAAAAAGAATGCCTTTATGTAACATTTATTATTTTATATTTATTATTATTTATTATTTTAGGCCAGTTTCACATTTTCATTATATTCATTTAATTTCTGTAGGTAATTAAAAATAAAAATACATAAAGAAACATCTCCCGACCCTCAACTTTTCCAGATTTTTTCCAGTGTTTTTCCAGTTTTTTTCATATACATTCCAGTAACGCCTGAACTGTGAGATACTGTTAATCTTGTTTCTCCACTTCCATGCCAGAGCTTCAGGTGGTGCTCCTGCTGTTCCACACACGGCTTCATCTTATGTGACGCTGATGAAGATGTTACAGAACTTAAGTGACTGACTTCCATTTCTCTTTTTAACACTGACACAACCCTTCACATTTGAACACAGTTTAATCATTTAAATGAGACACAACCCTTCACATTTGAACACAGTTTTATCATTTAAATGAAGCATTACATTTTTTTTTTACACCACTGCATCTTAAAAATATCTAATGTCAAAACATTGTCCAGAAATCATCCTGGCTTTGTCCTATTTAATGAAAGCTGTTGGAAATAGTCAATATGAAGTTTTTGTCACAAAATATTCTTATATACTCTTAATTTCAGTTAGGAAGATTTGTGACTCTTTACTGAATCTATTTTATGCCTATTCTTATATTCATACTCTACAGTTGTTTTGAGGAATCTGAGAAAAGTCTTGACCAGCGAGCAAAGCTCAATCATTTCAAGCAATCTGTAACAGGCTTTCTCTGTTACTCTGAGATAAAATCTTTAAATCATTTACAGTGTAACTTGTCCAGATTGTGCATCAAAGGATACTTTCCATTAGCATGCTTGTCAGAAGTGACTGGAAGATGATTAGGTCTGGAAAATTATCTACCAGATCCACAGGTTGGTTTCTCTTTATTAGTTCTCATAATATCTCATCATGTCTTATAAGGACTTCAAAGCTTTTCTAACTCCTTCTCAAAGACCCTTGCCATGTGTTCATCACTACTGACTGAAGTTAGCAGTGCTGCCAGCCTGCTGTCCTGGAGGAGAGGTTTTGAAACTTCTTCAGGATATTACCTCCTCCAGTACGCCATGTTCAGATGTGTCCCATCCAGGAGAGCTTGAGTGTTGTGCAGGCTTAATTAAGAGGAGCTTTCTTTGGTGTGTCAAGGCTGCTAAGTTTATAGGCTGCCAACTGTCTGCAAAAATTAAAATGCGAAAATGCTTGTAGGCTTGGGAGCAGGGTATTCACTTTTGGGTAGAATTCTCATCACAATAATCAAGGCCACGTTTTTGAAGTTTTTACAGGTGTCACAGGTCTTTAGAGGTCATGGTGAGGTATGTGGATATATGTTATTGTATATTAGGTCTATCATAAGCAAAGCACTACGTTTTTTCAAATAGCCCTGCATGCATGTTCGTGGATGGGGGCTGGAGTCAGGAGATGTGTGCCAGGGTTCATGGGGCATGACCTCCTCTGCTTCCACCTCCTACAACACTAATAAACTTGCAAAGCTTTCCCATTCACATACAAACTGCACAACTTCTAAAAGAGTGTCCTCTAAGTTTCCTCTATGAGAATGGAATAATCATGGATTAATACATTTTGGTAATAATGCAGTTCGCTAACCCTATTGTCTTATTTATAAGGCTTTTGAAGAAATGTTTTTTTTAATTTTTACTACAGCATTGCTTTAATAGACATACAGTGCATTGTTGTATTGTTACAGATCTTTTTTGATGTGTGGCCACATCTTTTCATTTAGCTTTTCTTCTCATTTGGTTTTCTTCTCTTTCTTGAATATTTTCTGTCAGGTGATCTGTGGTAACTCTTCTTAATGGGAACAGAATCTCTGCTTTCCTATCTCATGTGATACAAACATGTAGAGTACTTCAGACATCAAAGCATTGCTTTACATATGGATACGTAATCACAAGTAGTGCTCTTATTGGATGAGTCTAAGAATAAGCATTTGCAGATTGTAATGTTTATCTGATTTCTGTCTCCACTTGGACGTAATTAACTTAAGGCTGTGGCCTGACCTGTGATTAAATAGAGTAAAACTGTAAACTGATGTGCAAGAACCGAGGTTCTTTATTTTGCTAAATGACTGGAGAGTCTGGAGAGACTGAACAGTCTAGAGGTTTTGCCCAGATCCCAGATGTATAGAATTGCTCAGAATGTAAAACAACAACAAAACAACAACAACCTGGTCATAATTAAGCTTCTTAAACTGCTACCTCGAAATCATGATCCCTACGATCATGAGGAACTAAGCCATGCTTTCAGCTTCAGCACAGGAAAATTTGGGGGGGGGATTAGAATCCCCCCCACCGAATCAGATTTGTTTTTGTTTTTGTCAAAAGCACTTTACCTTACGCTACCTGTCCATTTTCTGCTTTTGCTACATGGAACATTTTTGTTCTCATAAAATTCTCACTACACACACACACACACACACACACACATTTCTCCCAGGCCTTTGTGCATGTCACAAGCATCCTCTGCTGAAGCGCTTGCTCAGTACAGCCGTGCTTGTTGAAAGGACACATCGGCGGGGGAACTTCCTTCTGCCTGGCTCATGGAAAGCAAATAACTTAATCAAACGCAGCAAGCCCTTCGCTTTCAACTCCACAGTCGTCAGGCAGAAGGGGCACGGAGGGGCACCCTCTAAATCTCGGGGTGGGGAGGTGCTTCCCCGGGGAAGTTGGGGTCACCGATGTACGAAATGTGTGGCACGTCGCCATCTCTCCAGCACTTCGGGCCATATGAAACGACACGTACTGTACGTGCCCTGATCGAAACCAATGATCCCTAGCCAACGTTGCCTGTTGCTGCTCAGCTCCGACTGAATGCAAATGCATTGCGTGTGCTGTCTACGTGTGGGTTGTGTGCTCCTTTTCAAAGAGCCTCCCCTGTAATAAAGCTACATCCAGCATCCAGAGTCCTGTGAGTCTGGAGCACTGCTAGAATAGAAAGTACTGCACGTGTGGCTTTTTAATGCTCATGAATGTGCATGTGTGAGACTTGGTACAGTGATATTAAAACAGTTACAGGTAAACAACACACATTGTAATAACAAGTGAATGTGTCTCTTGTTATATAGTAATTACACACAGTAAGGTTACACTGCACTGCAAAATGCAAATCAAGTTTCTGCCTAGAATTATATGGTGATCGTGAGTGATGAGCAGTTCTTTCTGCAGTTCCAACTTTTATACTGTCCCACGCAGGATCCACATCCTGCACTTTACTCTTAGCACATTCTTTCTCTTTCCCATTAATCAGCCAGTGTTAACATATCACCACCATCACAAACATGCGCAGGGATGTTTTTCTGTTGTTTTCATAGGCGTCAGTGTGGGTCACTTCTTCTGTGCTGAGACCAGATGCTAAGCCTGTCAACCCTTCCTGACCTTTTCTGTAAGACATGGCTGTAGGCTGAACATCCTCATGTTGATGACCTTGGTTGCTATGAGTTGTAAGGCTGTCAAAAAGGATTGAATCAGGGTTCTATATTATACACACCCTGTTCTAAACATCTTGTAGAACACCGGGTTTCACAGCTTAGAGAAAAGTATCATTCTAAAAGTATCATACTTAAAAGTACAATTCTCAAAGTAGCATACTAAAAGTAGCATGCTAAAATGATCATTCCCTCTTTGTTTTGCTCATAGTGCTTTTGCCCAAAGCAGCTCATTTAACCAGTAGCCCCCTGCGGAGTGGTTGGGGTTAAATACTTTGCTCAGGGCCATGAGCAGTTGGGATTGACCCCACGACCTCTGCAGTCCTGCCTGAGGCCTCTTACTGCAGGTCTACTGCCATGGCAAATGGAAAGTCTGTGAGTTAGTGTAGTTAACACCAGTCTTGGATCTTCATGTTGAATGTTAATTCAACACAGGACAGCTTACTGTATGGCACTATATCTTGTGTCATGACTCTCCAGTATGAAAGCAAACACCATTCACTGCCAGAAGTGAAGTGGTCTTAAATAAATTTCAGCTCATAAAACTACTTGTTTTAAGGTTATGTGTAGGCCTGTGTACTTCACATGAACAGAATGGAGGTCTCAATAATCATGATGGGAGAGGGAGAGGACAACCTTTCTCCACCTGCAGCACTTCCAGGGCCACGTCTGTTTTCTGCTGCCATATCATAACCAGTTTCCTGATGCCCCGTGTTCTGGTGCTGATAGCCACACTCAGAGGACTTCTGTGGGACTCTCTCTCATCTTATCATATCATTCAGCCTCAAGTTCACTGGTTTTTTTATAATGCATACTGGGCTCTCTGCAGGGCCTGGGTGCATGGGCAGATTGCAAAAATGTGATTAGACCACAAGTCAGTTTGAAAGCTAAGTTGATCTGAAAACTGAGGAAACTTGAATGCTAACTTGATCTGAAGACACAAGCACTTGGTCTGGTCTGAACTGATCTGAATACTGAAGCACTTGGTCTGCTCTGAACTGATCTGAAGACTGAAGCACTTGGTCTGGTCTAAATTAATCTGAAGACTGAAGCACTCGGTCTGGTCTGAATTGATCTGAAGACTGAAGCACTTGGTCTGGTCTGAACTCAAACCAGAGACCGAGTATCTCAACATCTACTGTAGAGAAGGAATGTTTTCCTAGAGGCACAGCTCAGGTTGTACCTTAGCAGCGTTTGGGGATTCTTGTCCATTGCATGTCTCTCTTTAAAATGTCTCTATACAGTTTATGGTTCTGAATAAAAAATCTGTTTTTAACTTAATTTGAGCTGAACCACTCTCCTCTTCCTGAATGTACCTCATGCGGATTCCATTTATGTTTGAAGGGTTCACAGAGGAAAGTATAAGCCTTCTCTTCACATTATTTTCCGATATAATGGAAACTTTGGCTGGCAACCACAGCGAATCAACAAAAGCCAAAGACATATATTGTTTATTGTTTATATTTATTCAAGTTAATTTTTTTTACTTTCATTAGGACTTATGTGCAAGTGGTGCAGAAAGTTTAGATGTTAAATTCCATCAGCTACCATATGTAGAGAAAATTGTTGTTTTATTTCCAGAGGCCTACACTCGTTTACAACACACCAGAAACTTCATGTGTCTCTGTGTTATGCTCAAGTGAAACAAAATAACATGGCATGCTGACGAGCCTGGTGAAACTCGACTGGCTCGGTGAGCGCGTGGCTTAAGCCTGTCCTTTCCACGTCCTTTCCATGTAACGCCACGGATCCTCATGTCTGTGTTTAGAGGGGTATCGCATGCTGCAGTGTCTGCGCTGGCCGTTCAACCCACATCTCAGCAATTAGAGTATAGCCCTGAAGCAGTTACCAACCATCAGGAACAGATTGCTACAGCTAATTGTAAACCTAAATGACTGCTCAAAACAGCCATGACTGGTCTGTACCTAGTAAAGTCAGAGAGAATATTGCTGTCATCCAGGAAGGAATGTTTCCGCACAGAGAGAATAAACTAAAACGTCAGGCAGGGTCGTACATACATTTGTGTGACATCTTAAAGCTATAACATATTTACTTTTTTCTTTAATTTAAAAAGGAGCCAAATTACATGTAAAATGATCAGTGATTTCTGGGTCTGTCTATATGTCTGTAGATGAAGAACATATGCCAACAAAACTTGAGCATTATCTTTATCCATTTGCATCCTCAAAAATGAACATGAAAATCATTTACCATCCCTCTGGGAACCTAAAAAACCTTGGAGGGAAACCATCTACAAACGTTCCGACCAAAGCTTTAATTCTATAGTTCCCAAGAGAGGGTAATAGTGAATGTAAAAGCTTCATCATTACTGGCTCATTTAAAATCAAGCTTGCATGCTTTTTATATCGCCCTGGTCCAGAAATGTACAGAAAGAGCTGGAAGTACTCATCTGTAATAGCCCTTCTGAAGATTAAGGCTCCTGAATAAATGTAGGCTGATTCTGAGGTTCCTCGTTGGCAATGTTGTGTCTTATGTGGGCCTGCTTCACAACAGGGAAACGTTTGGATGTCCAGAGAGTGTGCGCTGCCGTAAACAAGTGGTGCTCGAAAACATTTCCAGGGTAAAGTAGAAAAAAGGGGTTACATTTTGGAAATATACAGAGAGCCAGGGAGGAGTAATGTAGGCTTTTTTTAAAAAAAACAAAAAAAACATTTTGGCCTCCTGTGTTATTTGCAGTAATAGAAAAACCTAGAAAAACCTCACCTATATATATATAAAAAATAGCTGAAATATCAGCTTGTTAATTATGACATTGGAAAGGATGCATTTGTGATTCTGTGTAAGGAGAACAGTCAGGACATGCTTAAATTACAATTAAAAAGGATATTGTCATTTGAAATGTATAATTTACCTCTAAGGAAGCTGTGATCACAGCTGGAGTTTTAAAATCTTTTTTATGCAGTTTGTTGAGTGATGTTTGTTCTAAAGAGCTCATGTGCGTTTGTTGTGATCTCATTAACCACTAACAGCAGTACACTGCCTGGAGGAAACCAGCCCAGCCTGCATTGTACCTTTGTTTCCCTCTTAATAGTTGGAGTACCATACAAAACGGCAAGACAAGCATCATCTTGAATTAAATGGAGGCTGTATGTTGGATCTGTCCAGCTAATCACAGTCTCTGACCTGCCTGCCATATCACTAGACTCCCTTCTCTCCACTGTGGAAATAGATCCTGGAACATATTACACTACCAGACCACTGTATGTCCAGGAACATAATTAGAAAGTACTTGCACATAAAACCTTTGCACGTCTTAAATATCGTTCTTGCTGTCGCGTAACACTTACATATTAGCTGACCAATGGAATCCTGTTTTGTCAGGGGAATTTTGTTTGGACAAAAGCAAAGGAAAGGTTCGGTTCAGTGAGTAGTGCTGAGTGCAGGTGTGAGGCACAAAGCCAGGCCTTTGTTCTGGACAGCTTGTTTTCTCCTCAGAACGTTTTCCGAGAGATTTATTGGACAGCTCTCTTTTAGGGTGAAAGTGAATATGATGTGAAACAATTCCAGTCAGTCTTTGTGGCTACTAAATCACACACAAGCATGCACCAATGTGTTTCCCTGCTGGTAAATTTTTACCCACTAAGTCCGATCAGATATTCATCTTCATGGTGATCGATGAGATAAACAACAGTTTTGACCATAACTGATATTATGTGAAATTGATAGGACTTTAAGAGTCCAGGTTCACTCTGTAACACTGTAAGAACACCCTACCCTGGCCGCTCTGCCCAAAGGCATTGAACAACATGGCAGGTTGCAGGAAAATCAGCTTCAGCAAAGACAAGGTGATAAATAAGACAAAATAGCAACATGCACAGACCTTACTAAATGTAGATGAATAATGTACCCACTGCTGAAGTCAGCACCTTCTGAACCCCTCCCTCCCTCCCTCCCTCTGTGCCCCTGTGACTTCAGCCACCCTTGGATTAATGGATTAGAGTATTTCGGGTGTAAATGATGAACACTTGTTCCTGTCTGCCTGTATTTGGCAGCGCAGTGGAATTCCTGAAATGTTGAAGGGCTCAGGATTTGGCACCACTTCATGACTTCCATAACATGGAAGTGTTAATGTATTCAGCAAGGTCACCCAGAACAGGAAGCCCTGTCAGTGTCAGGGCCTGGCTGCTATAAGACACGCATGGTAGAGAGTCTGTATGTAAGATGTGTGTGTGTGTGTGTGTGTGTGTGTGTCTTGTTTGAAAAATAAGTATAAAATCCCATCATTGGGACACCTAAACAGAGAAACTGAGATAAAAGTTGAGTGTTTGTAATTTTCCCACAAAATGATCCTTTGATGAGTAGTTCAACTACACTTTTTCACAACTAGATAAAATAAAGCACTAGTTCACATTACCAGATCTCTATTTTAACTGAAATTGCCATTAATTGGCAATAAAAATGTTCTGTTATGAATTTTTTTAAACTTTGGTATGACACTGTTACTGAGTGACTTTTAAATAAAAAAGGTGACCTTTTTAAGCACTGTAATAGTAAGAGTCTGTATGTATGATGTGTGCATATGTGTGTGTGTGTGAGTGTGTGTGTGTGTGTGTGTGTGCTTTCCTGTATGGTAGGGATCCCACTAGAGCTATTAATCTCATAATTCATTTTTACTCCATCAGTGATCTTTTGTACATACTTTCGAACCTGGTCAGACCAATGTGCTGCCCTGTTCATGTTTTATGGTGCTGCACATCATGTCCAAACATGAGTGTGTAATCAGTGAACGAGGACCACCTGCACACTTGTCTGCTTACTCGTAACTTGGCAAAGGACCACACAGACCCCTGTCGGCCCCTGTGAATTAGATAACCAGGCCCCTTTCGGGTTCCCGGCTGTGCTGTGTGCCTTTCTTCTGCTGGTGGGGTAACTGTATTTCAGAGGAAAATATAAAAACATAACTTTGACGCATTCAGTCAGAATGAAATTATGTACAGTGGCTCATAGCTCAATAAAACACTCAATGGGGCAACACTACATTGTAGATACAGCTAGTGACAGATAACTGATCTTCATAAATCCTTTTTAAGAAATTGGGATTATGATTAATCCATGTGCTAATCACTAAGTATTTACACATGTGTGATATTTATAGTGAAGACAACAAAGCCAAACAAGAAACTTTAAAAATACAGATGACAGTCCTTATTTATATAATCACAAAACCACTATCAACACCATTCATAAGCCATATTAGCATCTTTGTGGTTCAACAAAGATTCCACCTTTGTGGAACTATTTTCTGCTCAAGAGAAAAAAATGGGTTTTAAAGCAGCAAAGTTTCTATCAGGTACTTCCTTTTCTCAGCGTATCAGAGTTAAAACTGTATTTTTATGTTGTATTTTACTTAACAGATTCAGTTAAGTAAAATCCCCAATCCAGCCAGGTAGTAGTCATGCACTGCACATGAAACCATAGTGCAGTACATCTTTGAGGCTGCCAAACCTGCCCTTTGAAGTGATAAAGACATCCGAGCATCTGAGAAAAGACATCGGAGAAAGCATGATGCATTCAGCATACAGAATGCAACTTATCCATGACTGATTCTCAGAGATCTTGATAAGTCCCAATTCCTATTTTTTCATTCTATCTTCCACAATGTTCTGCTGAGAACATTAGACAATCCACCATAGCACACTCAACAGGATAAGTTAAAGATGTCTTAAGTCATACTGCCTCTGGGTGCATTTTGAGGTCGTGTCAGTTTGAATAGGACTCGACCAGTTTTGGTTAAGCTGCCCACAAATATGGAAGGCCACATGTTTGCTCCTTACCCATTCTTCACTTTGAAGTTAAGATATTCCATCAATGAGCTCAGAATGAAGGACGAGAGGTCCTGTCTAACCTTTACCAAGTCACGTTCTTAATGCCTGAACATGGGAGGTCTTTCTGCTTCCTACTTCAGATGATATTTGATCAATTCTTTTGTTTTCATACAAAATTGAAGTGTTGTTTTAAACCAGTAAAGCTCTGTAAGAGTCTTTTTTTTGTCACCTATTGTTTTTTCATTGCATTATATATTTTTTAAACAAGTAGTGATATCTCAGATCATTAAAATGAACAAGTCAATGCAGATAATATTGAATCACCTAAAGTATATGTTGTATATCAAAGCACTTGGACAGAGTGTTTGTAGGGAGTAAAGGATTGGGAAAGTAACGTGATGGGAGGAAGGATGTGAAGTCTGAAGTCATGTATCTAGCTGAGTGCGTGGTGAAGCATGCGCTTAGTCCACCTCGCTTGCCACCGACCACAATAATGACCCTGGAATGGGAAATGCACCCCCAACATGTGGCGGCGGCCGATACCAGAGCTCGTCGTTCCCCCAAACACTGACGCTTCCAGCGTCAACAAACATGTGGAAACGTTTCACCACAGGGCGGCTAGAGCAAGGGCGGTGGAGTTGTGGTGGTGGGGGGTGGTGGGGGGACAGACCTGTTTATCTTTGGGTTGGGCAAGTTAACACAGCGTCTGTGCCCATACGCTTATGCATGATCTAATGATGAAACGCATGCATGTGTATGTGCTCGAATAGATCCACATGCACCTGCGTTGTGTTCTTCATGTTTTGGTGTGCTGTGGTTTGGATGTTCTGCTTTTATTAACAAATAGTTTGGGGGCACCGTATCACTCACTTATTTTGCTACAGTGCAATATTTGTGTAAACAAGTAAGTTCTTGCTTTATTAGTTTCTACATATTCATTTCTGTAAAAACATCATTGAAATATATAATAAGAAATACAGTGTAAAGTAAAAACCACTAAAGAGAATTTACAGAAATCTAAAATCTAAAGTGATCTGCATGTGATGTAGTTTGGGAGAGTTTAATATTAGTGTCAGTATTAATATAGTGTTAATATTAATAGTGTAATGGTGTACTGACCACACACACACACACACACACACACACACACACACACATACACACACACACACACACACACACAGAGGAAAATCCCACGTTCATATTTATCATGTTAATTTCTTTTGACGTCTGAGGAAATAATAAACATAACAAATATACAGAATTCAGAAAATGTATAATTGTAATGTATACATACACTCTATACTTACCATATAACAAATTAAAAACAATTGTAATTTTTTTAGTTGATTTGAAATTATTTTGTATTCGGAGTGAACGAGTCACTGAGCCACTCTGGATGTATTTAGTCTTGTGTTGATTACTGCCATTGTCATTCTTTTGATTTCTACATCTCATACATATGCATTACATTTTTACATCTCATACATATGCATTACATTTTTACATCTCATACATATGCATTAAATGTTTATGTCTCATAAATATGCATTACATTTTCCTGTAAAATTCACAAATTAATTAGAAATTTGTTGTTCTCCCAGTGATTACAGGTCATCTGGGCACTAAAGCCCCTACACTCCCTCCAGCATGTTTCACAGTTGGGATTATGTTTTACTGCTGGTATGCTGGGGTTTGTCTTCTTCACATGAACATTTACCAAAATGTTAATCTTTCCCAGTGCTGTGGACCACAAAATATCCAGATGCTCTTTAGCTCTTTTAGTGAGATGGGCAGATTTTTTTCTTCTTTTGAAAATTCCCATGAACAACACTATTGTTTAGTATTTTCTAATGTCAGAGTCACAGAAATGCTTACACCCCAGGGTTCTAAGATGTGCTCTTCCATTTGTTATCTATCAGGCTGCAGACGACAAACTCTTTAGAAATACTTTTCCAGCCATTTCAGGTGTTCTGAGTTTTCTGAGCATCTGCTGAAATTTCTTTTGATTACGTAATTCTGCACGTCAACAGAATTCTGCGAAGATCAGTTAAGTGCTTTAACAAAAGGTAGATCATGAATTAATTGGAACGCCTGACTCCAATTATGCTGTTCTTAAAAGTTATTATCCTAAGGGTTTACATGCCTTTTTCGTCTACAACCTTAATTGTTTAGACCATTTATTTGTTAAAGATATGACAACTTTGTGTGCAGATTGTGAAAGAAAACTATTTCCATTTATTTTTGAATTTGCCTTAGATCTTAGTAATCATTCCAGACTGTTCCATAGGGTTCACAAACATCTCCCAAGCTTTTACACATGCTGACAGTTTAATGACTGCTGCATGGCTATGCAAATAGATTTTCTTCAAAAGAAAGAATTTTGGCTAGTCATTTATGTAGTTTTATAAACTTTTGAAGATCACAAATTATTTTCAGAGTGCACCTGTAATTGAAATAACAAAGATGATTAAAATTAATACATAATAAATATCCAAGAATGATAAAAATCGTATCTTATTCTATGTCAAACCTACAACACAGTGCTAATGTAACTTCGGAGCTACAGTAATGAAAATGAAAAGTTCTGAAAATTTCCCGTTAACTCAAAATAAGTGAGGAAATGTATCTTAGTCATTACAGCTAGCCTGAGAAGTATGTAACTAAGGCAACTGGCTATGATTTGCTAGAAGTTTTGAATTATATTAAAGTGTTGAGTCTTGCTTGCACAGCAAAATGTTAAGTTTGGCCTTTCAGGATATGCTCAAGACCCCCGCAGGCACACGCAAATAGGGTCATAAATTAAATTTCCCCCCAACTCATCATTTTAAATCATCTCAGCAAATGAGAAGGGAGACACAGATGTAAAGGATGCAAGAGTGAATCCTTTTGCATTCTGTCTTTTCATTTGGACAATTATTGCAAAGCCTCACTGGTCCAGACCTTCTCACAGTTGGTGGAACGTAGAACTTATGACTCTAAGAACCACTGCTGTGTGTGGAGCATGGGATGGAGTGGAGAGGATGGATGCACTGAAGACAGAACATAATGACACACTTAAGCCCCCCCACCACCCCCATGCCTGCACATTAACTTACCGTGACATCCTGCAACACAAACACTCGCATTGGACACAGACCGTTAGGCCTAGAGACAAACACACCAGAGTTCTCAACTCCATTATTAAATATCATGGGCACTGCTGTCACTCAGATAAATACATACAAGCCTTTGTTGGGAAACATTTTATAGAACAGTTTGAGACTTCTAAGTACACAAAAAAAGAAGATGACACATTCAAGAAAATGATGGCCCAAGTCCATAGGCTTTTATTCAGGAGTAGGTGTTTACCCTCTGCACTGAGTCATCACTACCCCAGTGCCCCCAGCGGGTGTTTATGACTGTGTCTCAGGAAGGGCATCTCTGCCACCAGGGGGTATTTTTACCTAAGTCGTGGGATTGCGGGGGGAGGGGGCGAAAGAAGATACGTCTTTGGACCCCTGAGCCCAACGGAACTGATAGCTAAAGCCGTGTAGAGCCATTTTCACTATGCAGGCAAAGCGGCAGCTCTCATGTCATCGTATATGTCCACCGGCGCATGCCCCAAACCCAGAGGAGTGGAGCACTGGACAGAGACCTTCCGAAAACAAAGGTCACACAGGGTGGGGATGAAGACAGAGAGAGAGACTCTAGGGAGAGAGACTCCAGGGAAAAGCACTCCAGGGAGAGACACTACAGGGAGAGACACTCCTCTGGGCACTTCTGAGATCGAGCATTCCAGGCAGTGGACAAGAACAGGTTTTTTTTCAGGAGTGCGACAAATAGAATGAGAAAAGGAATGGTGATCAGACTGAATCCTCAGTTAACCTTCACGTTGAATCAGACTGAATCCTCAGTTAACCTCCATGTTGAATCAGACTGAATCCTCAGTTAACCCTCACGTTGAATCAGACTGAATCCTCAGTTAACCCTCACGTTGAATCAGACTGAATCCTCAGTTAACCCTCACGTTGAATCAGACTGAATCCTCAGTTAACCCTCACGTTGAATCCCATATGTCAGAGCAGATGATGCTGTGAGGTGCGCATTGCCTCGCCCAGCTAGGATCAGAGTTAGTGAAACCTGAACAGTGCTGCTGGGGTGGTGTTTGTTTGCAGGCAGTGCACAGCTCTAGGTAAAGCTCACTTCCTGCCCTCTCCCCTCCCCTCCCACTCGAAGGGCGAGCGGTGGCCTAGAGCAGCAGGAGCTGATTAGTTTAGAACAGTAAGAATCATGCGAAAGAATGGAGCATCTGCAACCTGAACCCAGTATCCCAGTGGCCTCTGCCACCCAGTCCCGCCTCTCTGTCCATCACAGGTATGGTTCCGATTTCACACCCACCCAGAAGAGAAGGGGAGGAAGGGAGAGGGAGGCCGCTTGATGGAACTGATTTAGCCTTAGGGAAATATACCGGCTTGGGTTAATCTGTTAACCAGAGAGGCAAATGGGGAACTTGGCTACTGACGGCAACTGTCCAGGAGGTATTCTGGGCCTTGGTGTGATGACTGTTCACTGTTCACATAGACCCAAAGCTATAAAACAGTCTGTATGAGTCTCTTTTGTTCTGTCCAGCACTATGTGTATGTGTGTGTACATATATACACAGTTTATACATTTCTAGGCATCTTCAGCATCTTATTCGTGTTCTAATACTGGTGAGCAATTAAGGAAGGTTTGATTCATAAGTTAGATTGAGTCAAATTGGTCAATATACTGCATTATGATGTCAAAAAATGTTTATTGCAATTTACCAATGTTTACCACAGAATTAGACATTGTGAAAATGTAAAATATAGTAATCCAATATTGGTTTATAGTTAATAACTAATTGAAGACTCTTGAAGAACTACATTATCAAGTACTTAGTCACTTCAAAATGAGACTGGCCTAATGTAAAGGCAGACTAGCATACTGAGTCCTTCCAAGGGGACATCAAAGCACTGTAAATTTAAGCTGTAACTCTCTCAGGACGAGGGCTTCTGCTAAATGTTGAAAATGTAAAATGTAAATTAAGATGAATAGGTTTGTTTTGCTTAAATTTTCTTATGCTTAATCACAAGCCTGTCAATGTGTTCTGGTTTCAAACAATTCAAAGTAAGTCCAATGGCTGGTCCACAGAAAGGTTTATATCAGAGCTGACTGGTTGTACATACTGCTGTACTGTTTGCTTGTAAAACCACACAATTCTTTCCTCTCAGGTCCTCCCGGAAAACGTGGCAGGGTGGGAAGAAGAGGAGATCCTGGTGAGTTTGAATCTGTCTCACTCTGCATTTGCCCTCTGTGATTTTCTTGACTCATTCTGATTCATGCACTCATCAAATGAATCTTCAGTAAACATTTGTACTTCTGCCAGACAGATTACATAGCATTTTATGATACGTGAATCATTTTTAAACATCATTTAAATTCAATTAAGCATGAAGAAGTGGATGTGAGTCAGATGGGAGTCACACAGAGTCTTGTCTATAATACTGATTCATAAGTTTATAATGACAGCCATCTTAACAGAAGCTACCCAGCTGCTTGATTTAGCAATGAGATATTCAGAATTAGATACTGCCTGTGTGTGGGAGACCAGAGTTTATGAGTCAGTGGGACATTTCTAGCAGTCACCATTACTAGAAATAGTGTTGGAGGAGTTTGTAAGAGTGTGTACGCTTGTGTGATTAGAGCTCACCATTCCAAACTCAAAAATGAATGAAAATTTGAATTCATAATGACATTTGATCAAACTCAAAAATGAAGAAATAAAAATCTATTTCAAAAAAGTGCACAGGCCTAACACTTTATGTACCCTGTCCCAATACTTACCCTACATTTAGTTTGAAACATTTGATAACTCACTCAGTGCTTTCATTGGATTAAGATTTACACACCCGCCACTCCTCATTATCAGTGTCTAATAGTGTGGAGTCATCATCAGTCCAGCCCAAAACACAAGAACCTCTGCCTCTACTCCCTAACCTGGCTTCAGATGCTGGTAGAACATCTTATTGGTGCAGAAGCAGTGCAGAAGCTTCAGAGCTTGGCGTGTATCTACTCAGCTCTGGGCTCTTGTTGTTCTTGGTAACCCTGGCTGTGCAGGCCTGATCCGAACGGTGCCAAGGCGGGTGGCACAGGTTGGCACTAGGTGCCATGCCTGGTTCTGCTTTGGGGATGAAAGAGGAAACAGCCAAAAGCTGGAATACATTTTACAGACAAATCAGCATGCAAGATTAGAGATGTGACATGGCTCCATGAGAGCTCAACAAAATAAAGATCTTAATCACTTCACAGTAAATTACTGTTCTGCGGTATGGGATGGGGGTGGTGGGGGGGTGGTATTACATAAACACACATCCTCATGTCTTTTTACACCCTTTTGCACTGTCTTATGATGCTCTTTTTCTGTGTTTTAATGCAAGCATTATGGTTACATAACCACTAACTGTAATCTGTGCAACATCAAAACAGGAAAGGAAAAGACAGATTTGGAAGTGTAACACAAGCAGAAAATAGTACCAATATATAACTGACTCATTCATCTCTCTCTCTCTCTCTCTCTCTCTCTCTCTCTCTCTCTTTTCTCCCTCAAAGAAGATAAACCGTGCTCTGTAGTAGTCACAACTTCTCTTTCAGTTTCAGTTTGTTTATATGAAAGTGAAGGACAATCTTATTAAGTGTCTGGGCACAAGAAAACAAAAACTGTACATTTCAACATTTCACTCGACATCACCAAACCTCTGTTGCCCTCAGATCAAACATTAATGGGAATCATGCTAGTTTGTTGTATTTATGATATTATTTGTTCCTGTCTTTGGCCTTAAGAAAACTTAAGCCCATGTAGAGGCAAAGGGCCTTTACCTGTATTATGCTAAATCTCACATCCAATACTGCGTAAAAATGCAATGGCCTTAAAAGAAGTTTGTTTACTCTTGTGACAGTAGCGAGTGTTACTCCTGTTGTGCTAGAGCTATACCAGTAAACGCTCTGTGGATTTTTTAAGTGTTGTTTATGTTGAATATGTAGTTGCTTGCTGTCAGTTTTGTCAGACATTTTTCACACCACATTTTCTGAGGACCTCATTGTGCTGTTTTGCGGTCACTTTTTTCGCCGCTGTGGTAGAAGAATATCCCATATCTGTTCCAGTAGATGATCAGACCATTTCACAGCACTAACTACATATTTTCACCATTTGTGTTGTTTACACAGGACCTCCAGTAAGTATCTGATTCCTGAATATCACTCTCTCCATGTTGACGAGGGTATCTTTGTAGTCTCTGCTGTAGCAGAGGTAAGTGTATAAAGTTTCACTGAGCTCATTAAATGAAAGAAAACAGGTTCATCTCGAGGTCCCTAACTGGACAGGTTCTAGGATTCAGTGCCAGTTTAACAGTTTAACAAGAGATGATTATCAAGGAAGTTCACTTGTTCTTAATGATGTGTGAAGTCAGTCCAGATGTAAACATAGATGCTAGATCAAGCAACACATTTTAAGATGTTTGTTGTGACCAGCGACAACTGTATATTTACACTTGGGCTTTTAAGTCTATTTCTGACTATCTTGGGTGGTGATGTCCATTCACAATACACACACAGTAGTGTCTGCACAGACCACCAGTACATGATGCTGAATGCTTAAAGTAGGATATCCACCCCCCCCAGAATTCACAGTGGTGTGGGCTGGTTATCAAACCTCTCGTGAACTGAATCCTGTGGATTGGAGTGTTGGAAAAAAACTGACCACTGAATGCCCTAAAATCTCTAACTTGTTTTACTTTTTGTGCCAACTTGGTTAAAGTGAACACGGCCATGATCAGTCGACACCTTTCTTCAATTTTCTTCTTACTATATTTGATTTTGTTTTGAATCTGAACAGGGCAAAGCTGGACGGGATGGCTACCCGGTAAATTTCGTTTAAAATTTCATTTCCTTTCCTTTATGTGTAAACACCCTTTTTGTGCCACCAAGAAGCTACTTCTAATCTCCTTTCATCTCAACCATCTATCTTCATATTTTCCTGTTCCTGTGCTTTTCTAGTCTGCTTTTTCTATATTTAATAATTATTATATAAGATAATAATTTATAATTACATCCACCATAGCTGTACATCAGTTGCAAATATCATCTGACTACAATGTCAAGGTAGATAAGATATTCCAAGTATCCCTAAGCACTTTTGTAAGAGCGTCTGCCAAATGCCATAAATGTAAATGTAAATGTCAAGGTTTCTTTCTACAATACAAAGAATGCAGAACAGGCTAACTCTCGTGTGTTCCCCTTGCCACATACTTGCTTTGAACCAGTCGTCCCTTCATTACCATACTTTAATCACGTCAGCTAAATGCCATAAATGTAAATGTAAATGTAAATTACCATACTTTAATCACGCAGCACATTCAAATAAATTGTTTATTGAGTTAGATTAGATTATTCTACTAAGTCAACGTTTTCTCTGACAAATATTTGAAGGGTGTGCACATGAGGCAAGTTTTTATCAGCGCCATCACAGGCACTGATCAGCAGTCGTCAGTCAATTTATTTCTTACCTGAATCTGTTTATATAATAATCAAATGTGATCAATTCTCCCGATTCTCTTTCAACTTTCAACACCTCACTGTGAAGTAATGCACGGTGACTTGTTGAAAGCTGAAGAATAGTTTGCGATTGTTTGCCATCGAAGACGTAATTAGCTCGTGAAATTGGTGAAATTGTCCTCATTCTGTATATGATGATGGTCTAATGCCCTCTAGTGGCTAAGAAGAGATCAGCAGGGAGCGAAATAATGAGGCAGTGGTTCACCAAATTTGCTGAGGTTGTGGTAAATTTGTGGTTAATTTGTTTTTAGTCATGAGGTGGATAACATGACACCCTGTTGTGTTTAATTCCTGGCTAAGTAATTTACTGTCTAGCTGACCTCATAAGTGGTCTGGTCTCGTTGGTGAACAAGTCTCATGAGTTATTTTGCCCTGGAGGGGAGTTGTTTGTGAATGGGTTCAATAGGTTTCTTGAGAGAGACCTACCACAAACTTACCACAGCTCAGCAGAGATTGAAAAAGATAAAGAAAAATACAGAGAGGGGTCTATCAATATTTATCTTTTGCTTATACTGACAAAATGAATGGCAATTACAAACCCCCTTTATCTGTGGAACTGGCTGGTTTCAATATCTGACTCTGTGTCTGAGCATCTATCTTAGGTGCAATGAATTGCTATAATCTGTGTGTGAGAATGAGACTAGTTTAGCATGTTATTCTTTCAGTAATATCCCTCTGCAGATAATCATCAGTCTGGCTCTGCCTCACCCTTGCCGGTACAGGCTATTAGAGTTTGTCATGGGCGTTTATGCTGTGTAGTCTCCCCAGGCTTTGCCACAGAGCCTACCATGTGCTTTACTCTCTTTCCTGCCGGGAAATACCTCTTGCTAATTACAGACAGGTGTGTGTTTGTATGCGTGTGTGTGTGTGTGTGTGTGTGTGTTTGTGTGTCCAAGTGCCCACATGTATATGAGTGAGTGTATGCAGACAAGGAAGTGTGTGTGTGTGTCTGTCTGCTCATTTATTTCTGCCAAACATTATTCCACTCCTGACCTGCTGCTCTCCGTGCTGTGTGTCAGGGTTCCTGTGCATCATGAATCTATGACAGAGCTTTACTGGCACAAGCGGTCCACTGCCCTGCGTCTCTTTGAGGGGTCACTGGAGATTGCGTGATGTAGTACCTCTATCTCTTCCAACTCATGTTCCTCTGGAACAGATTCACAGATCTGTTCAGTCTTTTCCCAAAGCAGCGTGGGCCACATGTTTGTAATTTCTCTGCTTTTCTGTCAATATTCTGCCCCTTCAAATAAATACTCTTCAATATTTATATGAGACCATCAAGAATACAGTCCAGCATACTCCGAGTTATATAATTCAGTTTAAATACAGCGGTGAAAGAGAAGCTCAAGAGAGCAGGAGTCATGTGCAGCTCAGTTAAAGCTGTCAATAACAGCAGATGAAGTAACTGTATATGAAGTAACATCTGAAGTAACATCTGATGTAAAAAAAATTTGCCATTTGAAGCATGTTATTGGTGAAGTACAGCAAACCTCACAGCCATACCGACACTGAGCCTCTGCCTGTGTGTCTGTGTCTGTGTCTGTGTCCGTCTGTGGGTGGTGGTTGAGTTGGTGGGTGTACAAGCTTGTGTGTATGTGTGTGTGTAACACTTGTTTGTATGTGTGTGTGCATCTACCCCCACAGTGCCCACATGCTATCACTCTCATTAAGGCCTTTTGCCTGAATTAGTGCTCAAATAAACAGGTTCCAGTACATGTAAAACCCCACAAAACAACAGAGGAGTTCCACAGCCTTCATACACTCAGCTGTATGCATCTTTCATTGTGGCTTTGAGACTTTCAGTGAAGCAAGATCTTGCTTTCAAACAGTCCACGTGGAGCTTCACCAGATCGCGTAAACATACTGAAGAGAGGAATGAGTGAGGGAGAGAGAGGAAGAAAAGCTGACCTTGTGCAGTCAGGAGTGTTGATGCTTCTCAGTGCACGTTGGAATATCTTCCTGATGAGGGTCATGGAAATATTTACTACTGCTCCACAGAACAAAGTTTTTACCTTAATTGACATTTTTCTGTTAAAAATATATTTATTTCTTGATCACATTATTAAATGACATCTATTGTTGTTTTTAATCTAATACATTTACAACCAAAAAAGATTTGATCTGTTGACAAAGATGCAGAGACTAATAAAGGACACAGGGATGAGTCTCATAGACGTACACAATAACAATAACTGATCTGAAACTCTGTAAAGATTTAATCACTCTGTAAAAAGGGACTTTGGTCAGTGGCCTAAAGCATGCTTCTGTAAGTCTGAAGTGAAAAGTGTATGCTTAAAGATACATTTTTTAAGTAAACATTTATGTAATGATAGTATGACATTAGACCACAAAACCCCTTTGTGAAGATGAAGGCAGTGTATTCTGACTGATTTCATTAAGAGGAGGAAGAAGATGACATTCTCTACCACTGCCCATCATGCATCAAAATGAGAACCGGCAATGGGAACTTGTTTCTTTTGTAGATAACCATTTGTTTTAGCTTTATGAAGCAATTGTTTTATCTCACCAACTATCAAAGAACATTTTAGCTTAGAAGGAAGAAATCAATGTCATATATCATGAAATGTTTTCATGTATTTTGAGTAGAAAATAGTGCAATGAACGATTATCCCCTTGGGAATGAAAATGACATTGAAAAATCTGGGATTTCATGGGCATTAAATCCAGATGCTCCTTGTCTCGTCTCCCTCTCTCTCCTCGTCTCGTCTCCCTCTCCCTCCTTGTCTCCTTGCCCCTCTGTCTCCGCAAAACTCCCAGCAGTGTAGCAGTTTGGGTGTTGGGTTCAAACCATGGAACCGTGACAGAGAGGATCCCTCTTTCTCTTCTACTGTATTACTTTCTCCCAGCACAAGGAATTTATAATGTTTTGGTCCCTCGACACTGGGTTTTATTGTTCTAGTCCCTCACCACTGGGTTTTATTGTTCTAGTCCCTCACCACTGGGTTTTATTGTTCTAGTCCCTCGACACTGGGTTTTATTGTTCTAGTCCCTCACCACTGGGTTTTATTGTTCTAGTCCCTCACCACTGGGTTTTATTGTTCTAGTCCCTCACCACTGGGTTTTATTGTTCT